>CM053501.1:99934196-99955192 GCA_028627145.1 Eidolon dupreanum
GGAGTCGACCCGCCGACTTTATCAGGAGTCTGCGGGTCTCTTTCCCGGGCCCATGCAATGAGCAGCCTGATCAGAACGTGAGAGGTTAGGCCCAGAGGATGAATAAGATTGTGTGTGGGGTGGTTGCTCCTGCTCCTGCCTCGAAACTCAAGCTCTCTATACCATTTCCACCTAAATCTGTCCCGTTGATTAATTACACACAGACTCTACAAAACATATGGCACCTTGGTGACTAATCTGTGATTATTTTATGCTCCGGGGAAGAGCTGGTGCGTGATGACATCTGGCTCACCAGCTCACCACATCAACGAGGACAACTCAGTCTTTGCAGTGCATTACTGTAAGCTGATTTCCTCACCGAGGTATTGCCAGGTAACTGTTTATCCTCCAGATAAACCTGCCTTCCTGTCTCCTCCAGAAAACCCCCTGATTGTACTGGGCTCCTTCGGCAAACCTTCCTCAATTAAAACGTGCTGGCCATTCATCTGTGTCCTAGTGAAAGGAAAATTCGATGGGATGCGAAACTGCTAATGATGCATAGAAAGCTTCAGTGTCCACCTCTTTGAGAATTAACTCATTCTGTACTGAACTACAATCCTTCACAGGAACAATCAAGGTTAAAAAGAGGCTAATCAAGAAAAAAGAAAACTTAAATATATATATATATATATATATATATATATATATATATATATATATATATATATATATATATATAAACACTTGAGATACAAGTAAAAACACATTACAAGGAGAAAAAAATCTCTAAAATAAGGTAACGATGAATTATAGGTATACTGTAGATATCATTATACCAATATAATGTTAGGAATATAAACAGTTCATTCTTCTTCTAAGACTTTTTCAATTGTTATATTTTGGTTTCACCAAGATTCCATTCCATTTTACATGGTTTCCCCTTACTATTTTACCTCAATGAATTTTTTTGGTTATTCACAAAATCAATGTTAATTAGACACCAGTTCAATTTAAAAACAATTGTCTATAGAATAGGATTAATTCCCAAACCATTAATACCAGAGAAAGCAATAAAGATAAATTTTGTTTTCTATTCATTAAAACTTAGGATTTTAATTTCTCTCTTCAGATTTTTTTAAACCCTGTCTAGCCCTATCTATTGTTTTGAAAAATTCAGGAGTCAATAAAAGGCAACTCTTCCTTGGAGTGGGTGGGCTTCCTTGTTAAAGTTTGCCAACATGCAGAAACGTGTTGTTAACACTTCATCCAAGCAGTGGACAGCGAGAGACAAAATAAAATGTGACTTACTGCATCTGGTACCCAACAGAGAAAGTAATGCTGCCATCATACACCCTCCCTGGTGAATGTCAGCCTCAGGATCGAGTGATGTGCAGGTGTGCACAGGTGACTTGGTTTCCTAGACAAGGAAAATCAACAAAAGTAAAGTGTGGATTTAAAACCTCTCACCCATCTTGGAGGAGAAATCTGAATGCTATGCTAGCTACTTCTTCAGAGTCTTGGCAAGGTAAATACACAGAGGATTCGTGAAAGTCTCTAATATTTATAATTAGTGCAGGGTCAAACTGTACAATTTTTATTCAAAAAATGACATGAGTTACAAAATTACCTATAATATACGTGGGCAATATGTAATATAATATGTAGTATTATATATATGCACAGTCTTCAGAAATTATAAAACCACATCCATGTATTTGTCATTAATCATATTAATAACATTTTAGAGAACCACCTTTTTTTTTATTTAAGAGCTAGCATATTATCACTCTTATGTGCTAACATTTAGGGGTCATTTCTTCCACTTTTTTTTTCATTCAGACTGGCCATTAATTTTTTAACCCTTCCTATTAATATTCTTAATGTTATATACATGATGCATACTATGCTTCAAAATATAACTTATTTTCTGATTAAAATTAGCCCATGTTCATGATCAATATTATGAAAAAAAACAAACACCAAAATACAAAGAAGAATCAATCACGTAAATTAGACAATCAAAAAACATCATCTCACATATGTGGTGAGAGTGATCCCTGTACCAAGTCTTTTTTTGGTTTCTATAAATACAAGGATTTTTTTAATGATGAGTATTTATTAATAAATAGATCCCCTTGGAACGAGTTTGCTTCAGTCTCATGAAACCGTCTGAAGGTGAGCGTTCTGAGTGGCCGAGGTGCTTTGTCCCACACAGTCCTTCCAGGGTCTGGGCCAGCGAAAGCCGAGCCATTCAACGCGAGTTTTCCCCATTTGCGCTGTCCTTGGTATTTTAGCCAAACTCACACTGAGGGGCAAGGCCTTCATCGGCCTGAGAAGAAAGTGAAGAAAGAGAATGCGGGAGGCGAGACCTGAGCTGCATGTGCCGTCTTAGAAGCAGCACGCACACCTGAGCTCACATCTCCCTGGGGGAACACAGGGTCGTGGCCGTCGTGGGGGTGCTGGGCGGCGTGTCTCACCTAAAACTCTGTTCACTGTTCAGAGTGGCTGGTGGTCTGATGGATATTCCACCACGGAGACAGGATCACATTTTCACTGGTGGGTGATGTTTCATTAAGTCACAAAACCAGTTCATTGCATGAAGTAGAATCCGTGTAGCACACACAGAAAACACCTTACTTTGCCAGCATTTTCTTTACCTCCCTCTCCTGTATTTTGTTTTTCATACTCATACTGCCAGGTCCCCTTCCAGCTGACAGAGCTTTTGAGTCACACGGTCACAAATTTCAGGCATTCACAAATGGTCTCTTACAATGTGTTCAAAAGACAAGATCGATCTAATACAAAACAGAACTGTCGATGTCGTTAAATTTAAGACTCCTTGACCTTTACGTTTCTCTCTTTCCCCTTGATGACGTGCAACAAAGTGTAGTCTGCTTTATTAGTCTGCAGTGAAAGTTTTCCTTTATTGATCAAATATATTATTGTTTTAATTGCCTTTCATCTTTTATTAATTTCTGCTTTTGTCCTCATTAATTCCAACTGTTAGCATTTTTAGTGTCATTTTATTGCTCTTTTTCATTTCTTGGCTTGAAAGCATTTCACACATTCTTCTACTTATTAATCATTTTGTAAACATTTACAACTATGAATTTTCCTCTGAACATCACTTTAATCTCATCACACTGTTTCAATATGCTATTGTCATTTCATTCTAGTTTTTGATTTTCTTTTTTATTTCGTTTTTAATCCAAAACTTATTTAGAAGTTATATCTCAGGAAATTTCTGGGAGATATACATGCGTGTGTGTGCATGTGTTTTGCTTTTAATTTCCAGTTTTATCGTACTTTGGTCAGTTAATATGGCATATGCAATATCGTTTCTCTGGAATTTATTATGGTCAGTAAACGTAGCTTGTATCATATCAGTGTCTGTGAACTTTGAGGACTCAGATATCTGAAAACGTCTATATTTCATCTTAATGCTAAACTTACATTTTGGGCATAGAACTCTCATCCCAATTATTCCTTACTTTCAGGATATTTTTTTGTCTTTTCAAATTTGTTGTTGCTTATAATAATTCAAATGCTGATTTGATAACTTTTACATTATTGTATTTTGTCTTTTTTGTCTAGAAGTTGAAAGGAATTGATTCGATACTTGGTCTGAAATTTCATATGTATCGAGGTGCTAATTTTTTAAAATGTACTTTTTGGCAAACTCGGAGTCCTTTGAAGATTGTCTTATCTTCAGTGTTGAAAAATTCTTCCCTACTGTTTCTTTCAATCCCTGTCCTTCCTTGTGCTCTCTCCTACTCAAAATCATAGTGAAGTGACAACAGAATCCCTGTTCGCTGTGCTTTTAAATTTTTCTTTCTTACTTCGGTTGTCTCCATGCTGTTGTGTTATCTACCAGAAGAAGTCTTCATCCTAATATTCTGGTCGGCTAATGTGTCCTTCAATTGCGTCCACTTCATTATCCAGTTGATCTGCTGACATTTTTATTTGCATGAACAAGTCTATAATTTTCAGGCCCTTTTTATTCTTGCAAGATCCTCTTTCGTCTCCTTAAAGGTTCATCATACTGAACTTCTAGCAGGCTTCAATGTGATTGTCCACTTAAACGCATTTCTTGGGGTAAACATCGTTCTTTCAGTTGGGATTGTTAGTTCTCAATTCGCCCAGTAATATATTTATTTTTTATTTTTACTTTCGCCCAGTAATTTAGAATGTCACCATCATCGTCAGATCCGAGAAACCCTCGTGTACACATTTGTAGGCGCGTTAGGGGAAGACAGGGCGTCCTGTCACCCCAGCATTTTCTGTAAGAGTAGAGAGGCTCTCTGACCTGCCGCTAGCTATGCCATCTTGCCAACTTGCCCTCTGCCCTTCCACCCCAGCCCTTCTGAGCAGGCAGGGCACTTTCCTGCTTTCAGACCCAAATTCCCACAGGATTCAGATGGTCCCCTGATAGCTTCCTGGACAGGGTGTATGGCAGGCTTTTGAGCAGGGGCAGGACAACCGGGGTGTCCCTCCAGAATGCGAAGGAGCAGGCAGCCCTCTGGTTTCCCGGGCCCCTCCTGCCTTCCTACCCGCCACCTCCAGCCGTGGCACGTGCTTGCTGTTTTCCCCACTGTTTCATGTGTTTTCTGTCGGGTTTTCTTTTTCAAAACAGTTTGTGTCTGTTTTCACACTGAAGGATTGCTCATAGTTTTTTGAGACAGTGGATCCTTTATTGTTTTCCATCGTTCTTCGGATTTTTTCAATAATGTCATTTGTTTTTAGAAATTTGGGGTATCAGAGGCTCCCCGCAGGAGGCAGAGCCCCCTCTATTTGTGTCTTTTAAAGGAAAGGAATTTTAGCAAGTGAAAGGACTGAGGGACAAAGGCAGAAAACTTAGGGAGCACTTGCTTTGACCTTTTTAGAGGTAGATGTTTTGAATTCTGAGATTGAGCTGTCTGTTCACATCAAAAGAAATGATTAAGCTTGGTCAAAGAAGATGGAAGCTTTGGTATCTCAAGTATTTAGCAAGTTTATGATGAGAATATTCAAAGACAGTGCGATAGGGATGAATCAGGGAGGTGGTCAACAACAACACATCTTTGCGTGTTCACAGCACCCCAAACAGCTGTGTAATGAATAGGAAGTGAAATGTGTGATGGCTTAAACACATGGGAAGTTTATCCCCCCCACTTCTCATATGGTCACCCAAAGGTGTTATTTCTGGGCCACAGAGACCACCTTTCTAAAAGTCGTTCAGGAAAGTAGGCTGACGAACTCTGCCATCACCAACTCATGGCCTCTAAGGCTGTCATTCTTATTTCCATCTCTTCCCACACAAGGGAAGGAGAACAGGGGAGCATGAGCGACAGGTGTTAATGGTCGAGGCTGAACGGGCCACATGGCACCTCTCACATTGCATTGCCCAGAACTCAATCGCACGGCCACACGTAGCTGCAAGGGAAGCTGAGTTCTAGCCGTGTAGTCAAACAAAGACGACGTGGATCTTGATGAACAGCTAGCACCCAGTCCCCGGGTTTACGCTGATGGCTACCAAACATCGCTCTGTGCTTCTTCTTGTGTCAACTCTTATCTCTCCAATGAGCACACCTCAAATTCCGTTTAGTCACTGACTTCACAGCAAGCTGCAGGAACCCTGGGTTGTGCCTGTTTCTCTCCAGCAGGTTGGGATGTGGTGCTTTCTTTGATATTACGCTCCACCGGGGTCATGGGAAGCATGACTCCCTTGGCAGATGCTACCTTTCACGGGCTGCCTCCTGCTGGCGCAAATTTGAGGTCTTAATGATGCACAATCACAGATGCTTTTGAGCCAAGCTAGTGGTTTCTTTGGCATCATAATCTCTAAATAATTTGATAAAATTCTTATCTATTTATTTCCAGTTTATGCCACATGCAAACCCTTCCAAAACATATTATTTTTAAAAATCTACATTATGTCTTTAATTCCTACCTCTCTGCAACTCAATGCCTGCTCATTTGACATTACCTGGAATGAATGAGGTTAAACGACTTATTGTTTGCCTCTCTGTCTTTTGAAACCCTTTTCAGACTTACATTATTTAGGCTTGAGAAACAGCTGACCCTTTAACAGTCTACATTTCTGGACTCCAGAACCTTTCATCTTCTTTCAAATCAGTTCATTCTTCACTGACTTTTTCCTTTCTTCTTCTTGAAATAATTTAGCGACTGGTACACAAGAAAATAACATATGTGTAAATCTAGCTGCTTGAATCCAGAAGGAAGCTTATTTATGACCTAGATTGAACGTCAAAAACCTCATCTTTAAGCCCATTCCAACTTTTTCAAGGAAACTCTCTCCTGGAAGTCATCAGGCCCCCAAGCAAATAGAAGACAATGAGAAATCTGGCACATGAATCTATTAATGTCCTCCTGTTGCCATAGTAAAGTGGCACAAACTGGGGAGCTTAGAACAATAACAAAAAGTGTTACTAAAAAAATTATCCTCTCAAAGTTCTGGAGGCAAGAAATCCAATATCAAGGGGTTGCTAGTGGCAGGTTGCCTCTGAAGGCTCCAGGTGGGGTTCTTCCTTGACTCTTCCAGCTCTGGTGGCCCAGCCATGCCTTGGCTTGTGGCAGTGTCACTCCAATCTCTGCTGCCATCTTCATGTGTGTCTTTGTCTTCACGTGGAATTCTGCTCTGTGTGTTTATGTGTTTAAATTTCCCTCTTCTTATAAGGAACACCAATCCTATTGGTTTGGGGTTCAACCCGACAGCCTCATTTTAACTTGATTATAAAGATTCTATTTACAAATCAGTTCATCTTCATAGGTAGCAGAGATCAGCACTTCCAAATATTTTTTAGGGGGATACAGTTCAACAGCTGACTGAGTGCCAACGAGGGAAACTCTGCTTCTCCCAGGCAGACCTGTCGGGATGTATCCGAAAGACTTTCACCTTGAACAGGTACCAGCGAGTGACCTGGAGTCTCTGAGCTGAATGGAAAGTAAAGCTTCGTCAGAAGATCTGTCTCCATCGGCCTCCGTTTCGTCTCCTAGTTCTCATCAGATCGGTCTGATATTCCTGTAGAGTCTCCTGCCTCCCTCACTCCTCTGCATTACCAGGAAGTGTGAGTCTGTGAGGAGAAGGCACAATGCACACCCTCTTCTCCCCCAGGGATGTCCCTCCTGCCTTGGTCGTTCTTATCTGATTCATCACTAGGAGACGGACAAGACCTTTGGCTCTAGACTCCGCCATGACTGACCCACAGAGCTCTGTTCTCAGCTGCCCAGCAACAGCGGCCTTTAAATCTGCCCAGTCAAATAGCAACCCCCTACAACCCCCCTCCCTATCGTCTGGGTCCAGCATTCATGGGAGCCAGGGCGTCATGGGGAACCGAGCCGCCGCCAGAGGAGGAGCTATTGGCCGGCGTTTTATCTGCGAAATGTCAGCTTTTCCTCTGGGCATCATCAGATTTATCTCCTCATTGGGCCTCACTGCTCAGCACAGAGCCCCTTCTGGTCCAAGATGCTGTCTTCAAGCCGTGTGGTTGAAAAAGGAGAAGCCCCGTTATCTTTACACACCCCAACACGCAGGTCCCCGCAGTCGGCCAGAATGGACAGTAGGGACACGGCCAGCTCAGCTCCAGCAGCGTCGTCTGCTGTGACAGACAGCAGACCTCAACTGTGTCTCAGCGGTCAGGGGCGTTTGAAAGAGTTTCACACACTCCTTCACTTCTGTTTTACTTCCTTTTACCTTCGCTGTATTTATATGATGAATGATACTGGCTTTCTGTTTTGGGTGGTGACATCAAATTTCATCAAAACGCACATCTTTTAAAGCAAGAGAGTCGATTTAAAAAACAGGACAGGGACGTGAATAAGAGGAATGATGTAAAGTGCCTGAGCTTGGGGAAACGCTGCCCTAGGGAGCTACTAACTCAATCTCTTTTTGTCCGTCTAGTCACACTTAAAAATCTCACGTAAGTCAGTTTTGGTAGTTTGTCCATTTCCTCAGCTAATCTAATTTGTTAGCATTCAGTTGATCACAGTTTTTCCTTCCAAATCCTTTTATTTCTGTAAGGTTGGTAATTATTTCCCCTCTTTCATCCTAGATTTTAGTATTTGAGTCTTCCTTGTTTTTTTTTTTTTTTTCTCCTGGTCAATCTTACTAAATGCCTATCAATTTGTTGATATTTTTCCAAAGAATCGACTTTTCCTCTTATTAATTTTGTTTTTGTGTTCTCTTTTTCACTAATTTCTACTCCAATATTTAATATTTCTTTTCTATTGTTTGCTTTAGGTACAGTTTCTTGCTCTTTTTCTAGTGTCATAAGGTGGAATATGTTATTGATCTGAGATTCTTCTTTTTTAAAATATAGATGTTTCCAGCTATAAGTTTCTTTCTAAGAACTGCTTTAATAGCACTTCATACATTTTTGTATGTCATGTCTTCATTTTTATTAATATTAAAGTATTTTCTAATGTATCTCATGATTTCTTCTTTGATCCATTGGTTAACTGTGTGTTGTTTAAATTTCCACAGAATTATGAATTTTCCAAATATCTTTGTTGTTGATTTCTAATATCATTTAGTTGCATTTAGAGAATATACTTTGTGTGAATTCACTATTAGAAATTTATTTAGGTTGTTTTATGCCTTAAAAATGGTCTATTTATGGTCTAAAAATGGTCTAAATATACCTTGAAAAATGTATACTTTTCTGTATTTGGGTGGAATGTTCCATACACATTATTAGATTCATTTGGCTTATAGTGCTGTTCTTCTATTTCCTTGTTGATCTTCTGCCTATTTTTTCCTATCCATCATTGAAAGTGAGGTATTGAAGTTTCCAACTATTATTTCTGAATTGTCTATTTCTTACTTAAATTTTTTTCAGTTTTTGCTTCATGTATTTTGGCAGCTTTGCTGTTATGTGCATATATGTTAACCATGGCTATGTCTTCCTGATGGATTTGACTCTTCTATTATTATAAACATCCTTTACCTCTAGTAACATTTTTTGTTGTTTTAATGTTTATTTTGTATGATATTCCAGGTTTGTTATATGGTTTTTATTTCCATGGTATATCTTTTTCCATCACTTTTACTTTCAGCTTATTTGTATCTTTGAATTAAAGTGTGTCTCCTATAGACAGCATGTAGACTTTATTTTTTTTCATCTAGCCTAATATTATAATCCCTGCCTTTTGATTTGATTGTTTCATCCATTCACACTTAATTTTCTTATTGACATTGTTGTATTGATGTTTGCCAATTTACTTTTCGTGTTCAATATGTCAAGTCTTTTTTGTTCCTTTGTTTCTCCTTTACTGTTTTCTTTTGAATTAAGTGAATGTTTTTAGAGCAATAATTTAATTCAATTAAGTATATTTTTAATTTTTTTTTTTTGGAGTTATTTTCTCGGTGATTGATCCAGGGCTTATCAGGATCTACTTGAGATTTATACTAAGTTAATTCAAGAAAGATATATATTCACACACATATATCTTCTTCCTTTTTTGTGTGTGCTACTATTATATATATATTTGTGTGTTTGTATATGTATATATATACATACATATACACACATATGACATCTGTAGGTATTATAAACCTGACAGAACATTATAACAATTATTATTATGTAATTTTCTATCTTTTAGAGAAGAAAAGGAAAGAAAAAAGAGAAAGGACATATTTATAGAATTTTTAAATAAATGAGCTAAAGATGACCTCTTATATTGGCCCCATGTGGTTTAGTTCTTCATAGCAGACTGGGACAGTTAACCCAAAAGCCCTCTAATGTCAAACTCAAAAAGTCACAGAGAGAGTAGTAAAATATAATTCGTTAAGTGTTTTTACCAACGTAGTATTTTAATGAATTGCTATGTTATTTTCTGATTCTCTAAACCAATACAGGAATAAAACCTGAGTCTTGGTATGGGTTTGAGGTATTGTGTTTTGCAGTTCTCCGAGATACTAACTTCTATTTGCTTATTTAGACTTTTGTTAAAAGTATGTAAAACAGGCTCCTAAAGGCCAGTTCAAAGTTAACCACTCTAGCATACTGGGAATGCAGAAAAATTCTTGGTAGACATTCAGGATTTTGCAGCATGGAGAGACCATTTAATATAGAAATTTCATGGTCAGGTGTAACCAGCCAGAGGCATTAGCTTTATAAACTATATGAACTCTTTCGTCACTCTGTTAAGTGTATGTTACAAATATAGATATCTACCCCGCAGAAATGAAGTCTGTTATATAAGTGCATATGACAGAGAATCATAGCCTGGTAGGACAGCGTGTCAGGGATGGCTATCTGAAGAATGGAACATAGGAGTCAAGCGAGCAGCAAGCCAGGTGTATCGGGACCAATAACGTGTGTGAACGTCTGGCGGCAGGAAGGAGTGACACCGTTTTTGAGGAGCTGAATGAGGACCTGTGAGGCAGAAGCGCAGAGGGGAAGTAATAGGATGTGACGAGGCAGAGACGTGGGGAGAGCGGAGCTGCAGGACCTGCTGGCCACGTGGACGTTTTCACCGATATTCTGCAGGAGCAGTGAGCGGAGTACCAGTGAGTGGAGTACCAGTGTTTTAAGCAGAAAGATAGCATCCTATTTGCATCTGAAAATGATTATTCTGGTTTTGCGTGGGGGAACTAAATTGAAAGGGAAGCAATAATAGTAAGTTGCCACTGCTCTAAAGACAAGGGGAGAATAGTATGAGCTGGGGTGTGTGGTTACAGGTGCAAACTCCATGCAGATGGAGGAAAGGTTTGGACATGAAGAATCAAATGAGAACTGTGGGCTTGAAAAAAACCCGGCGGGGAAAGCAGTAACATTTGCATAAAATTAAATCTTTAAAAGTGTGTGTTAGAATACTTCTACTTCAGGAAACCAGGCTGCTTTAAGCAAACGCAGTGATATATAATGGAGATGGAAAAAAATTATACTTTATGTTCAAAAGTCACGGTAGTAAAGTCTTATCGAGCCTAAATCAGAGCTACAATGGAAAGTGTTGACTTCGGTTCCCCGTCTCGTCTTCCTTTTGAGTGTGGTGCTAGGTGGGGGGCATGGTCCCCCAGCACCTACTTGAGGAAGAGTCCTTCAAGAGCTGATTCTCTCTCTGCTGCAATCTGATAAGCTGCCTCTAGGGGCTTAACCTTCTTTTTAAAAATCCACCCGGTTTCACCACCACTATTAACTATCTTCCACCCCAGTGGTATGGATCGGGGTTGACTGAACAGGTAGGAGAATGTCCAGCGGTGTTGTCTGCTCGAGACCAGTGTCTGTCATAAGTTCCATGGCGCTGCACGGACATGAACAGCTCTCTTTGGATTGAACAACTTTTAATTTCACAGCTGTGGACATTGTGCAGAAGGCTGTTCCTGGCTGTGGGTTCTGCCCTACACGTCATCAGTGTTTAAGCAGAATTCCTGTCCTCCATCCCCTACATGCTGCGATATCCCTTGAGTTGTGACAATCTAAAAGGTCTCGTTACTGCCAAACGTCCCCTGAAAATCAAAATTGTCCTTTGTTATCTTTAACCATTCCAAAGTTACTTCTTTGGAGTTATGCTGAACTCCAAAAAATCAGTATTTTGAGGAAGAGAAGCAAGCCAGATGATGGCAAATAATCATGATTAATTTTAGAAAGTATACTAATGAATATATGCGTGTAAAAAAAAAAAGACAAAAAAGCTGAGAGACGGTCACCAGCCGGCCAACACTCTAAGAAATAGTCAGAGAGCCTACAGTCTAAAAGGTGCACACGACGCAGAAGCACAGGATCTCAGGCAGGAATGAAGAACTCTGGAAAGGTAAACGTGTCTTTAAAAAAGAGTTATTAATGGTACACTAATAACGATACGGGCATACCTCACTTTATTGCACTTCGTTTATTGCGCTTCACAGATATTGTGTTTTGTACAAAGTGAAGGTTCATGTCAACCCTGTTTCAAGCAAGTCATGATGAGAATACAGTACAGTCAACTGGAAGGTAGAATAACCCTATACATGCGTGTAGTTTATGCATAGCTCCAAAGCATATTAGTGAATGATCTTAGAATAAAAGGATAGGAAAGTAAACAGTCATAGTTAAAGATTTTAACATACTACTTACAGATGTGTCTATATATGCTTATATATGTGTGTGTATGTGCGTTTGTGTGTGTGTGTGTGCAAAAGAACTAAACAAAAACCAATAAAGATATAGGATTTTTAAAAACAATGTTATTGACATAACTGAGATACATGATTGACATACATGACAGGTGTAATTAACATATAATAACTACACACTTTTAAAGAGTACTTTTGATAAATTGTGACACCTATAAAATCATCGCTGCAGTCAATACAATGAATGTATCCTTTGCCCCAGGCTTTGTCACACCCTTTTGTAATTCCTCTCCCTTGTCCTTCCTCTCCAGCCTCTGTCCACTGGCAAGACTGGTCGATTTTCTGCTGTACACCCTGGAGTCAGTCCCTGGGGGCTGCTATAACAAAACCACAGACTGTGTAGCTTGTAAAACAGAAGTGCATTCCTCCTAGGTCTGGAGGCTGCAGGTCTGAGATCAGGGAACCAGCATGGCCGGCTGGATAAGGGACGTCTTCCGGGCTGCATACTTCTCATGTGGCAGAAGGGCAGAAGGGGCGAGGGAGAGCCTTGTGGCTTCTTTTGTAAGAAAACTAATCTCATTCCTGAGGGCTCCACCCGCATGACGTAATCACCTCCCAAAAGCCCACCTCCAATACTATCGCATGGGCATTGGGTTTTCAACATATTAAATTATTTTGCAGGGGTGGGGGGTGGGGTGGGTGCAAACATTCAAACCACAGCAACTGGTTTGCATTCTCTAGAATTTTATACAAGTTGAATGATACACTATGTAACTTTTTTGTCGACTTCTTTTTTTTTTCAGCATAATTATTGTGCGATTCATTCATATATTACATGTATCCACAGTTCGCGTTCAAAATTTGATGAGTGTTATTCCATTACACGGTGAAGCACATTTGTTTATACATTCACATGTTGGTGGACATTTTGATGGCTTGTGATTTGGGGCTATTACAAACGAAGCCACTGCAAGCATTTATGCACAAGTCTTTCATGGGCATGTACATCCATTTCCTTGAACAAATACTTAGGAGTAGAATTTCTGGATCATGAGACAGGTATGTGTTTAATATTTTGAAGAACTGGCAGTGTTTTCCAAAGTGGTTGGACCATCTCACATGACAAAAGCAACCTATGGGGAGTTCAAGTTCCTCTGTTTCTTTAGTTAGAGTGGTCAGTAGTTAGCCATTCCAACTCATAGGTTTACACAGGTATATCGTGATTTAATTGGCATTTCATTAATGACTATTGATATTGAGCATCTCTTCATATACTTATTTTCCATCTGTATGTTTTCTTCAGTGAAAATTTTATTCAATACTTTGGCCCATTCATATTATTTATTTTATTATTGAATTTTGAGACTTCTTTATATATTGTGCATTTAAACCTTTTTCAGATATGCGATCTGCAAATATTTTCTTCCTATCTGATTCGTATATTTTATTTCTCTTAAGCATGCCTTTCAAAGAAATTATTCATTTATTATTTTATTTTAATAATCATACTTTTGATGTTGAGTATAAGAAATCTCTGCCAAACACAAAGTCACAGAGATTTTCTCCAATATTGTCTTCTAGAATTTTTAGAGTTTAAGTTTTTACATTTTGGGAAGGTCTATAATCCATTCTGAGTTAATTTTTGTGTGTGGTGAGGAATGGGTTGAAAATTGTTTTGCATACAAATATCCAGTTATTCCGCCCCCATTTGTTAAAAAGGTTTTTTTTCCTTTTCTCAATTACTCTTGCACATTTTTCAAAAATCAAGTATATATATGTAATATGCATAAAATATATTTTTGTGCATATTTTATGTATAAATCATGCATACATATGAGTCTATTTCTAGATTGCATTCTGTTCCATTGATCTATTTCTCAATATTTGCACAAATACCATATTATCCTGATTATCTTAGCTTTATCACAAGACTGAAAGTCGGTGGTTCAAGTCCTCTCACTTTGTTCTTTTTCGCGTTTATTATGACTGTTCTAGGTTCTTTGCATTTCCATAGGAATTTTATACCTACGATAAGCCTGTTGGAGTTTCGATTGGGATTTTGCCAAATCTATAGAGTAATTTAGGAGAATAAACATCTTCATCACACTGAGTCTTTATTACACAAACAGCCAAAAATGACCTTAGGGCATTGGTCCCTAACGTTATTTATTTCTTCTCTACTGAGGCTGAGACTGCTTAGCTCAAAAAACCTTCAGCACCAAACTCAAACTTTACAGAGCCCATTATTTGAAAATAGCCCAAGATAGCAAGCAAGCCATTCAGAGCCTGCCTGTTTTGCCTATCTGACGAAACCCCGCCTCGTATCTGTTGGCCATTGATGAGATAAAGCCGGGTGTTTATAAGACCCCAAGCCCGCAGAAACATCCTGTGCTGCTGCTGGGTGACATCCCCAAGACAAGTTGGCCACCCTGCTGATCCCTCTCTCCTAGGAGTTCCTTGCCCTCCCTGCGCCTGGAGGTGATCTCAGTAACCTTGAGCCCAGATCCCAGGGACGGTCTCTGCTAAGAGGGACTCTCCCTCCGACGACTCCTTCACACACCATGCTGTAAAGCTTATTGCTCACTACTGCCCTCTCATGGTCATATCCTTTTCCTTCATCAGTTTCCACATCCTTTCAACACCCACAGTTGCTCACCAGTGCGCACAGCATAGGTCTCCTTTTACTTTGAATTTCTGTAACGTCTCTCAGCAACATTTTGTAGTTTCCATTGCACAAGTCTTATGTGACTTTAGTCAAATATATCCTTAGGCATTTTACAAAAACTATTGTAAATGGCATTTTAAAGTTTATTTTAATTTACATTTTTTGTAGTTGGTCTATAAAAATATTATTGATTTTTGTGTATTCATTTTTCCATTCTGCTACCTGGCTGAATTCATATAAAATTTCTAGTAACTTTTATCTATAGATCCCATATTTTCTAAATGTTGGGTAGATTTCACCAGGGAAGCTATCTGGGATGGAATTTTCTTTGGGGGAAGGTTTTTAAAGACAATTTCAATTTCTTCAAAAGATATAGGGCCTATTCAGATTATTTCTTCTTAGGTAAACTTCAGTTTATCATCCAAGAAAATACCTTGTATATTTTATCTAAGCTGGTAAACTCATAAGCAGGACATGCTTATTCAATCATTTTAACATCTGTAGAAGCTATTACGATGACAAGAACACTGTAAATAAAGAAAATAACAGATTAATATCCTGTGAACAAGTGCAATAGTCCTTAATAAAATATTAGCAAATCAAATCCAGAGAGAAATTAAAAGGATAATACTTCAAGGTCCAACAGGGTTTGTTCCATGAAAAGAATGTTGATTTAAATTCGAAAGTCAATCAATGTAATTCACCCCATGGACAGATAAGGGAGACATATATTTATCTCAATATATACAGAAAATGAAGTTAATAGAATTGAATATCCAATCATAATAAAACTTCTCAGGGGAAAAAAACGAGAATAAGGAAGGAAGTCACTCAGATCTAGAGCTAACCTCACAGTTAGTTATAAAATATTGGATAATTTCTCCTTTAGGTGTGGAAAAGATCAAATTGTTCACTATCATTGTTTCTTTAACCTTATATGGGAGACCTTAGCCAGTTCAATGAAGTATTTAAAAAATGAATAAAATGTATAAACATTAGAAATAAAGGAGTCAAACTCCTTTTATTTTCAGATAATGTGACCGTGCACATAAAATGCACGATAATCTAAAACGAAACTAGAACTAATAAGTAAATTTAGCACGGCCATAAGACACAAGGTCAATATACAAAAATAATGAGTATTTTGAGGCTCCACAATAAACAATTGAAAAACTAATCAAAATTTAAAATTTCAAATAACATTTTCAATAGTATCAAAAATTCAAAATCTTAGGAACTAATTTAACAATAATATGTCAGAGATCTTTACTGAAAACTAAAGAATATTACTGGAAAAATTAAAGGAGACCTAAATAAACGATGGAATAAATGATTACATAAAAATGAAAAGGTGTTTAGCACCAATACTCACTAGAGAAATGCAGACTACGGTCGCAAAGGGTCACAGCCTACAACCACCAGGAGACCGTGATTGCAAAGACACGTGTTGGCAAGAAAATGCAGCTCACATGCTCTGCTCCGAGCTGCTGGAAGTAAGAAATGCATGAGCTGTTTCAGAAGATTCTGTCTGGCAGTTTCTGTTAAAAATAATATTAAAAATTAGTTGCCCCAGGAATCCTACTCTTAAATATATATAAGTTAACATAAATAGGTAAAAGTCATTTGCTGGAATGTTCAAAGCAGTTTATAAGAGCCAAAAAGAAGAAAAACCAGGTTCTCACTAACAGGTGAGTTGATACAAATTAATACACAGTGGAATATTATGCAACAATAAAAAATAAACTGTTACTAGGTGCAAAAATATGGAAAGTTCTTACATATATGGGTTGATTGAAAAAGACCAGATGCATAAGACTGCATACTGTGATTCCGTTCATATAAAATAAAAACGAACCAGACAGAACCAATGTAAAACAAACGAAACATCAGGAGGACTTGATGTTTGTAGAAGTCACAATAGTGGTTACTTTTGTGGGTATGGTATTGAAAGATATACAGGGAAACCCTACCAAGTACTGGAAATCTATTTCTTAAAAATTAAAATTACAATATTATAGGTATGTCATGTATATGTATGATATGAAAACATATCATCAGATTAAAATACAAAGTGACAGTGGCCCATCTGATGCTGTGAACACAAGGAAGAGGCCACTGTGGTGTGGGCGACAGCCAATCTCTCTTCCCCACAAGGCCGGGACCGCTTCAACCCAACCACCCACCACATTAAGAAATTAAAACTAAGCAGGCGAAATTAATATTAACAATGGATTTTATTTAACCTGATATGTCTAAAGCATTTCAACATGTAATCAAAATAAAAAGTCATTGATACTCTATGTTCTTTTATTCACATGAAGCCTTTGAAACCTGGTGTGACTTTCACATACGGGACATCTCAGTCTGGACACATCAAGGGCCCAGTCGCCTCACGTGGCTAGTAGTGACGGTGCAGTCTTAGACGGGCGGACGGAGGAAGTTTCCACCTGAGTTTTGTGCTTAATTTTGTTTTTCTCACAGGAATGGGAGCATGGGAGGACAGTATAGAAGCATAGAACCCAAATGCATGTCTTTATATTCACACATGTTAATTAACAACTTTTTCTTATTGATTTCAGCTAGTCTTCCATGAGTGTTGAACCTGTATTTACTTCTCGATTTTGTCCACATTGTGAGAGGCTTTTAAAAATCCAGGTAAGTCACGTCTATGGTATTTCTTTCACACATCAGTAGAATACCTCCTTAAGGAAAACGTGAAATTGCTCTGTCGTGGGCAATTAACTGCCATGCTGAGAATCACATAGAATAGACTTAGTAAAACCTTCTGGGATCTATTGTGCGGAATTTTAAGTTTCTGGTTACTAGTTGGGAAGAATCTGTGTTTTTCTCTCCATTAAAAAAAATGGGACCACATTTATTAATGTCTGATACCCTGGGGCCCTTTACATGTCCTGTGATTTCTGAAGCATTGCAGCGTTCGGGTCCCTATGACAGAGAAGTGAGGTGCTTCGCCCTGTTTTCTCCTGTGCCAGGGTTTCTAGGCTCTGACCCTCGCTCCCTCTCTTTCGTTGGGCTCCTCAGTGGACAAGGTGGAAAAGTCGAACCACTGCTAAATAGTTCTACCTCCTCTCCAGTCACCTGTTAACACTAAATCCTCTGCCATGACCTGTGCGATCTCCTCCACCCTCCTCTTGTATTACCCCAAATACAGAGAGAAACTAGGCTTATTATTTCAGTGCGTTTCACAAAGCCTTTTACCATGTTGAGAGCTAACCTTCCTGGAAGACGGGTCAGGATCGCTCATCCTTGTTCTTGGTTCTACACAAATTCTTTCATCTTTGCTGCTCATGCCACTAAAATAGGAGCTGGGTGGAGGTCTCTTAGCGAAGCCCTGTTTCTCTCGTAGAATCAACAAGTCTGTGCTCAATAACACGGCAGATTCTTTTTTTTTTTTAATCAAACAACTTGCACTTCTACAAGTGGAATATCAACCTGGCCTCATAGTCCTGCCTTTATTATCATTGTTATTCTTATTGAAAATACTACATTTACTCAGTCATCCACTGTGGCATAGTTCTAACCCATGCTGAGAATCTGTTTTTAGTGTTGAAAACATTAATCCCCCGGTTTGGTGAGGGGAAGTCTGGACAGGCCGGGGCAGGTTTGTTGAGGTCAAATTCTAAGCAGTAAAGCCTTTTGGGAGACTTTATTTTAAAAGCTGAATTCAGAAAAAAAAAATATAGATAGATAGATAGATAGATAGATAGATAGATAGATAGATATAGATAGATAGATAGATAGATAGATAGATAGATAGATAGATAGATACACACATGAAGAACACAATTCTTTTCTGTGTCTAATAACCACAAAAACCCAGTTCTGCATATAATTACTTCATAAGGTAAGGTTTATAAAAGCCCATTTTGGAGATCAGAGTTTTAATTTATCTCTTGTAGAATTACAGTATTTAATCTCTTAAAGCTTTTTATCAGAATTGGTCACCATGGATACCAATATTCAGATTGATGTCTTTAGCTCTGAAGAGTCCACTTCTTCTGTTAGACCTAAGGCTCTCGAAGCATTGTGTTTTCTCCTACACCAGTGACTCTGGTGGCTTTCTTAGCTTAAAGCGACGTGCACATAAAGCTCACTCTGTCCATTTGGGACTTGTTCGCAGATGGCTGGCGATGAGCAGCAGAGGGGACAGGGGTGCTGTGTGGTGTCTGTCAGGGGTGTGCTGCCTCTGTGGCAGGTCTCCAGCCTGGAGCCTTTTCTCCTGGTGGTGGATTCTTCCAGTTAAAAAACAATCTTGGCGGATTTTTTTTCTTGTTCCTTCTTGTACAATTATTTTTTCATGGATACAAATATTGGATGAGACACAAGTCCTTCTTTTCTTGTGCGAACTGAATAATACACTGACCAGCTGTGGGGAGAGATGGTTTCTCAGTTACTGAGGATCTGAAGAGAAGGCTAATAAGGTCTTCAAGAGCAAGACCATCGGTCATTCTCCTTCTGACGACGATCTCATCCATCTCCACCTCACCCTTTCCCGCATTCTCATGATGCTAATGTTTCAACCCACTCGGAGAGACAACCCATCGATTCTATGGCCACGCCTATTGTCTTTCATCGTGACTGATAGTGGTGCATAGAAAAAAACGATGACCTAGACTTCTGCAGAGGGGAAGGGCCCACAACGCCCTCTTTTGATGGCTTATTGACTTTCTCAATCCTGACAAGACTAAAGAATAAGATGGAATACAACACTGTTCTAAATAGCCAGAATTTTCTCTTAGCTTGTGGTCTCTACACTTCCTTTTATTCTTTCATGTGACCCATTAGACAACAATACTTTGGGAGACGCCATTTTTCTTATACCCTCGGGAAACCATTGAAGCACCGAAAGGGTTATAGCATTGGTCTGTGTTCATTTTTAAAATAAAAATACGAGTTTTTGGAACATACAGGACACCATCATTTCTAAGCTCATAAGCTCATTTTTGTATATAAATAAAAATTTAGAAAAATCCCCAAGATTTATACTAAGGAAATTACAAAATATTTTTAAAAAATCCTTTTAATTGAGGGTCCCAAAATGCAACTGACTGCTGATTCTTCTCCTCGTCTCCTTTGCATGTTCTGTGAGCGAATGCCCAACAGCTGTCGCGTGAGACGGTTTCATCTCATTTAATTAACAAAGCTGGGTCTTGAGGGAAACTTCCCATTAAATCAGAGAATTTCTGTAAACGGGGAAGTAGTTTCCAGGGAGGAGGCCAACATAACCACCCACGGACACTTTTATGGAACTAATTCCATGCTGAACAGAGAGCCCCCAGGTAACGTTGGAGCAGTTTTAATCATCGCTTCTAATTAGGAACAATAAGTCACTTCCACCATTTCTCGTAGCTTAGGTATAATAAAGGGAGTAACGAACAGTCAGCAATCATTCTCAGGCTGGTAGCGTCACAGAGCCGGGGACTCTGAATCTGGTCGCTCAAGAAAGCAGAGCGCACGTTCACATAGCCCTCGACCCGGCTTATCATTAAAGATCATTTTCCAAAGAGCAGGTCCGCCTAGAGGGGGCCCGGTCTGGTCTTAACCGGCAAACGCTGGGAGGTGGTTAAGGCTCGTGGACAAGGTGCCACAGCCGGGCACGGCCAGTGAGTGCGGGTTTAGGATTACAATGTGGATTCCAAACCACCTCAAGGAATGTACCTGGGGCTGCGATGTGTGTGAAGCTAATGCCACCAAATGTGCTTAGTGGTGATACCCGGAGGGCTCCTGGTTCCCGTCGAGTGTGTTCATCTTCTTTATACCTTTATTAATATCCAGCTCCTTCATGATACGTAGGTATTCCTTCTAGAACCAGAAAACAGGGACAGTTCGTCTCAAGACCCCTGAGAGGCACCCAGCCTTTTCCACGTCCTTGAGCTGCATTTCCTGCAGATTTTGCCTTTCCCTCAGATTCTCAAATTAGCCCGCTCTCCGGGGCCCTGGCCCTAGACGGTCAGCCTCACACAGGCGTCCTCGCCTCCTGGCTTGTCCCCTTCACCCTGGCCTTCAGCACTGGCTGAACCATCTGTCAAAAATGCAATGTCTTACCGTTGCTATAAATCCTATAAAAATCCTTCCTCCGGCACCTTGATTTTCCTTATAAGTTAAGCTCCTAACGCACCCCACCCGCCCGCTGATCTGGCTCTGGGTTACACTGCCCGCCACACCTCTTCTTCCTGGAGGGGACTTCACGGTCCAGGACACTGAACACGTGACGGTCCCCGCACGCTTCACGCTGCGTCTGCTCCATGCGGCTCCTCGTGCCCTTTAACTCGA
>CM053501.1:99955692-99974629 GCA_028627145.1 Eidolon dupreanum
TCCGCTGAGCACCGGCTCGACAGTTTGCACACCCAGCATCGACTTTTGTGATGTTTCGAATAAAACTGACCTATTTAGATCTGTTAATAGCCATTGCTCCGCAGCCTCCTGAAGGTGAATTCTTCATAACTGCACACCTCAGAAGGGAGATTCTTGTTGTCATCACCTTGGAGGTTCACGACTCAGGTGCTGAGAACCCTCCCTAGACACTCTGACACAGGCAGATTTAGGATGTGATGTTCCCGCCATCGTCCCCGCCTGGGTCACACCCCACCCCGCAGACGTCCCACCCGCCCAGAACCTACCTGGACCTCTCTTCCTCCAAGGCCTCCCTCCCAGGTGAGTGCCCTTCTGGCTGTCTCCTGATGCCCCGAGGCCTGAGCCTGTCTCCTGCCTGGGGAGGCCCCGAAGACATCCCAGGGATGGCCTGTCACCCACTGTGAAGTCCACTTGTGTTTAGTTTCCTGTTCCCTGGATCTGGTCTTCCGGAGGGCCAGCGGACTGGACGACAGTGAGCGTGTCAGCCGGGATCTGTAAGCACCTGCCCAGACCTGCTCGGGACCACCTGCCCTCAGCATGACGGCTCAGAGGCGGAGGACGACGCTCCGGGTTTGTGGGTGAGGCGTCGTGACAGGTCCGAGACATTCTTGGGACATCCTGCTCCTCGGTACCTTTCGTGTTCTCCCTGTGCACGAGGCCACCGCAGGGAAGAAGCCTTGGCGTGACGGTCTGCAGCTGTCAGCTCGGCAGCACCAGCAGCCCTTTCCCACATGTTCCAGCACCACTGAGAGGTGTGACAATGGGTGACGTGGTGACGTCGGGAACATCGCCTCTCGATAGCTACCATTGTCACTGGTAATCAGGGCGCCGCTTCGCCCCCAGGCCCTTGATCTATAAATGGGAAAGCCAGACAGAAAAGTCAGAGCCATCTCGCTGTGGAAGGAAGCAAACAATTTTTTTTTTTTTGCTAAGAAATATATTAAGAAATATAGGCCGAAAATGGCAGTGCCTTAAAAATAAGCTGACACTTGTGAAAAACAGGTAAGAAAAGATTCGAGTTTGCAAGTTAATTAATAAGGATCTCCATCAGGTAGTCCTTCGTCTCTTTCTGTCTGTACCACGCATTTCGTACGACCAGGCGAGCGACCGGTGCTCTCTTTGGCCCAGAAGGGAAGAGAAGAAAGAGTGACCCAGGGGCTGCGGAAGGCTTCCTGTGAGCCGTGAGGACGCAGGACTGGAGCCGCTGTGCTGGCCAGTCCGGGTTCTCCCCAAGCCTGCACGCCCTCCGGGGCCGGTCGGCCTCAGGCAGCACAGGTGCGGCTCGGCCTGCACTTGGGGGGAGGGTGGGAGGAGGAGGAGTGGCCCAGGGAAACCGCCGGCCAGGCAGAGGCTGAAGCCGCTCTTTGAGGGTATGCGGGATGTCGCCAAGTCCTACTTCTGTAGGGAGGAGATTGGCAAGCGGAGCGGGGATCACACTGAGTTGCGTGCAGCGTGCGGTACATGTAACTTCAGATTCGTGCCATCAAATGTACACACAGCCACAGGGAAGCGGGGGCGGAGCGAAGTGGCTGCAGTTGTGGCTTGAGGCGCCTGGTCCAGGAGATTCTCAGGTGTCAGAAGTGCCTGTGATGGAATTGGGGAGCGAGACAGAGGCAGGGGGCAGAGCCGAGGCTGCAGGGCGGAGAGGCCCGTGCACAGCCGCTTGCGTCCCCCTATCTGAATCTAAATAATGATCTTCTTCAAAGTGACGTGTGTGTTTCTGCTATTTAACAGAGGCCGAGTTTCCAGGGAAGAACTGCAGATTCTCAGGCCCAGAAACTCAGGTGGCGGAGGCACAGGAGCGGCTGTCCTCGGCCGTACGTGGGCATCGAAGGAGCAGGCAGGTGTGAAGCCCGTGCGTCGTACGGCGATGAGGCGCCTGGACCTGAGGGTGTTTGCCCAGTGAAATGAGTCAGGCAGAGAAAGGCGAACACCAAATGGTTTCACTTATACGTGGAAGCTAAAAAGCAAACAAACGAACAAACAAAATAAAAAGTAGACTCATAAATTCAGAGACCAAAGGTATGATTATCAGGGTGGGGGGGAGCAGGTGGGGAGTAGTGTGAAAATGGTGAAAGGGAGCGTGGTCGGTAATGGACCAATACGTTTGCAGTTTGATCAGTTTGACAGGTGATGAGAACGAGTGGAGTGATCGCATTGTAAGGTCTAAAAGTGTCAGATCACTATATCATACACTTGAAACTAATATAACTAATATAATTCTATATACCACCTACATCTAAATAAACAAGTAATGATAATCAGCAACTCCGAGAGGACCACAGACCCCGAGGAAGCGAGACTGGTACACTCTGCCCCTCAGGTGAGGGGACAGCTCGGGTCAGCCTTGTCTCTAGGAAAACATCTCCTGGGAGAAATGAAGACTCCAGGACAGAATTTCACCTGAGTTAGGAATCCAAATTCTCTGGACACATGAGGTGTGAGAAAAACCTAATTAAAAGGATGAACATAACAATTGGTCCCAGCCCAGTCATATCACCAAGCCATCTGCAAGAATTAAGTGGAAAGCAAAAGTAAGTGGAGGGATACTCATATTCCAGAACATGGTGGAGTAAAAATTTTAGGGGCACGTGGAACATTTATCAGAATAGACTACTCCAGGCCATAAACAAACTTTAACAAATTTAAAAGAATAAAAAACGTACAAAGCATGTTCTTAGCTCTTGAATTAAAACTAGAAATCAGTAAGAGAAAGATACATGGAAAATCCACAGGTGTTTGGAAGTAAAATGGTAAAATTCATAATAACCCATGAGTTAAAGGGGAAATGCAAAGCGAAATTTCAAATAATATCGAACTGAATGAAAATTACAAAAATGCCACGTGTCAAAATTGATAGGATGCAGCTAAAGCGGTGGTGAGAGGAAATCTTATAGTAAAAGTTACTTATATGAGAAAACAAGAAAGATCTCGGACTTGTAATCTAAGAAACTAACAACAACAACAACAAAAATTAAATACTTTGCTCCAGTTAGTAATTTGATTCCTAACCTGGCTATTGGTGAGCAATTCTTAAGCAAACAAACAAAATCAAATTAAAGGATTTTCTCTAAAAACAAAATAGACCAACTTGATACTAAAGTATCAAGTTCGTAAAAGACAAGGACAGGCCGAGGACCTGTGAAAGGTTGAAGGAGACTAAGGAGATGTGATGATTAAATGTGACATGGATTCCTACATTGGATACCGGAATGAAAAAAAGACAAATTTTAAAAACTGATGAAATCCAGGTGAAGTCTGTAGAGCCATCTCTGATGAAAAGTGTTGCTTTAGTTTTTTCATTCTTTTCTTCTATTTGGTATTCTATTATTACATACTTCATATATTATCAGGTATCATGAAGAAAAATGTTTTTTTAAATTATAGAATACCTTAATATAGGTAGGAATATATGTGTGTGTGTGCAATCGTATGTGCATACCAAATATAATAATATTTATATATAATATATAATAAAAACATGCATGGCAATGGTATGTCGCAACCACAGGAGAGTAATTATGTATGGGAAAGAAGAGAGTGGGTTTCAATGAGTCTTTTAGCATTTAATTTCCTTTAAGAAAACTCATAGAGCTCTAAAACTGGTTTTCAAAACTTTACTACCTATTAAATCTGAGTATCTGGGTTTGTAGGCGACTATTACATTCTGTACTTGAAATGTTTCACAATTTAAAAAGTTAAACCTCACTTGCAGCAGCATGGTGGGTAGACGGGGCAGAAGTTACATGGGATGGGCCATTCAGAAAATGACCTCAGTAACGAGGCTGGGGGGAGCTTTTGACATTCTCGTGTTGGTATGCTATGCTAGTATTTGAGAATGCATTGACCCTGGTTGTTAAAATTCGGTTTCCTTTTTTTCAGTCTTGTTTCATGCAAGGAAACATCGGTCTATGCATGGGGAGGAAATCTCTGGTCGCAACTCAGCCAAATAAAGAAATAGAATGAAAATCTGAGAGTTAAAAAAGATTGTTTCTTATTAAATTATCCAACTTTTTTATATAAAGCATATGGGCAGTTATTCCACGTGAAGCCAACAACAAAGAGATTGTCCCTCTGTCTCTCAACACTTGTCTTTTTGTATCTCCAGACCCGTGTTGATTTAGATGGTCAATTACAGTGGAGGGGACATTCTTCCCAGAGATACATTATAGTGTCCCAGCCTAGAACACACAAAAGTCAGACAACAAAAGGATACCCCGGGACGTCTTTGGTCTTTCGCCTAAGAAGATTGCACTTGAATATTTTAAACTCTCTTTGTACAAGACTCCCACAGTCATGTTAAAAATTCCAGCATTATAACTCAAATTAAACTACCAGCTAAGTGCTATTTATATAAAAATTCCATGAGTAGAGAGAACTGGGCTTAACAGTACATGAGACTGTGAAAGAGCCCAGGGCGCGTTCATGGGTGTTCAGCTCGTTCCTGCAGAGCACGACACAGTGAGGACTCCTTCTTCCAAATCCTTTTTGGTCCCACAATACAGCGGTAAACTTTTCAAGTTTTAATGACCAAAAGAAAAGATCAAAGCGATGCCCCTTGACTCTGTTATAAACACGAGTGCCGCAAGGGCTGAGTGTCCGCCTGCAGAGCGGATAATCCAGAGCCCCCAAACCAACGAAGCGTGTTCACTTCTGTGCTTCATCTCTTTTGCATGGTGGAGGCCAGGAGAGGAATGCAGCATCGTGACACAAGACTGGCAGACCCAAGAAGACCCGGAGGTAATATAGGCTATAGGAGATCCCAAGTCTAGGGCCCTAATCCAATAGGACTGGCGTCCTCATAAGAAGAAGAGACACAGGAGGAAGGCCACAGTGCCGAGGTGGCCATCTTCAAGCCAAGGAGAGAGTCCTCTACTGGCACCTTAATTTTGGGCTAACAGTTTTTAAAACTCAGAGCCGTAAACTTCTGTTGTTTAAGCCACGAAGACCATGGCACTTTATTATAGCAGCCCAAGCAAACTAATACAAGAGCTGAATGTTCCTAATAAGGCTTCATGGAATCGTCTGGTTCCTCTCTACTGAAGCCTCTAATGTTATGTCTTATGTTTCAATGAGAAAAGATCAATGAACTTAGGTTGAAATATTTAGTTAGGAGAAATAAGATTGGAATCAATTTGAAATATGTTTTATTAACATGAAGGACATCCAAAGTAAATGTCCTAATGGCAAGTAAAAAATGGAGTAGGCTGGAGATATATACCTTTAGCTAATGAATTTATGGAAATCTTAAAATGATTGCAGTGTTTGAGGGAAAGGGTGAAAAGAAAGAGGAACATAAAAGACAAAATGAGTTTATTGAATGATCACCATGTAGGGACAATGTCAGAGATGCTGGTGGAGGGTCTTAGAATGAGCCACTGCAAAGGTGGAAATCACGTGGTATTGTGGAGAAAAAGAGAAAATGAGGAGCTCTGGAAAAGAAAATGTTTTTGAGTCAGAAAAAAATGGCTGGTTGATGATGTCATGATGATGGTGATGGTGGTGATGGTGATGGTGATGGCGATGATGTGCGATGGTGATGATCATGGTGATGGTCATGGTGGTGGTCATGGTCATGGTGAAGGTGGTAGTGATGGTGGTGGTGATGATGGTGGTGGTGATAATATTTAGAGAGTAGATACTCTGATCCAGGATATGCTTTTCACAACCACTTTATGAAGTAAATACTGTTTTTTTTTTCCACATTATACAGATGAAAAAAGCAAGATGAACTCTTAATTGGGATTTTGTAGGAGCTATTTTTTCGAGAATCTTTATCTTTGTCTTTTTTGATCTCAGTACTCTTCAGCAGGAATTCATGACCATGATCTGAGCATGACTATAAATAGCCCCTAAGCCATTTAAGGCTTTGAAGGCATGATCAAATGAAAAGGGAAAATAATATGTTTTCCCCCAAAGTACTAAAGAACACAAGCCTGATAATCCAAGCCTCCTAGAAGTGATGCATACCTCCAGCACTAAAATTAGAAGCAGCTTTTGCTTCCGGAAAGGTAGCTACATTTATCTTGCCAACTCATATATTAATTACCTCTCCAGTTATCAAAGGAATAATAGTGACAGTCAGCTTGTTATGTGCTCAGCCTATGAGTGTGGATAACTTCAAGTCACAGAGTTGTTTTATGGTAGAGCAAGATTTAAACACAGAGACCCTCGTACCAGAGCTTATAAACTTAACTGTATACCAAATTCTGCATATCATCAGCATCCCGTTGGAAAACATCAAAGGACTGAGAGGCTTAAAAGGCTTTCGTGGACCTCAGTTAGTGTCTTAAATAGTGTTTTCTCATTCAAGTTCACCTAGGTCATTCCCTTGGGAGAAATATTCACATTCAAAAAATCTGGAAATAAGTGAGGTTTCGAACTTTTGGGAAGAGGTGAAGAATTGGAAAGTGTATTAAGGCGTCACCACAGCAAAACAAATGAAAGAATAAAACCAAAAGGATTGTGAGAGGAAAAAAAAGACCTAAATACAAGAGTATTTGATAGTAGAAGTTAAAAGATCCTAAAATTATGAAAAGAAAGTCTTTGTTTTTAACAGCATTATTGAGGTAAAATTTCTATACAAAAAAAAAGTGCGTTTATTGTATTTCCAATAAACAGGAACCGTTTCCAGTTGTCCCTAGCACACACTGCCAAAGAAACTAAGGTCGCCGGTTTGTACGAGTGAGTGGCGAGTGGCTCAGTGTGTGGAAATCTGTCATGAATACACAGGTGAACCAGAAGATAGTTTAACTACCGCATCTCATGTTACTTTCTACTCTTAAATAATTCTTTGGGATTTGTGTCTTGGTATGTCTAAATCAGCCCTGGAGAGAATGTAAGAAACATCAGTGTTGCCAAGGTCATCAGCCTACAAATGTGGCAAGGATCCTCCTTCGTCAGTCATGTGCTCAGGGGCCTCGCTACATCCTTCTCCTCCCATCCACACAGATTCACTTCTCTCGGGTTCTCTGACCTGCAGATATTCTCCAGATGAAAACTTAGGTGGCAGTTTCCTGATTCTTCCTGGTTAATGGACGGAATTGGACTATGAATTATTTGAAGTCAATCAAATTCTAAATCCTAGGGTTGAATGATCTGCTTTATTTGATGACGGAGATGCTGTCTTATTTCCTTTTGCCTTGTGCCTAAAAGTACCTAGACCAGAGGAAGACTGAATTAAAGCCTTGTGAGTGAGTGAAGTAAATAAACAATAAACAGACTCTGCCTTCAGCGCACTCACCTTGCCTGCTCATTTCATAATCTAACATTTATTTCCATACTTCTGAGAATAATATGTCCTCCCCTACATTCTTTTCATCTTGAGGCCCCAGATCAAATTACATGTGAAGGCTTCCTTGGTACTTCCTCGCTCTGCTGACATCATAAAACTTCTTGCTTATCTTATTGAATTCAACACATGGTGTTTCATGACTAGTTTATAAGCCATAACTGTGAATCTTGGAGGAATTATTCCGGATCTTTTTCCTCTTCGTGTTTCTAACTAATCTCGGGATGTCCATCCCGCAGTAGGTGCTCAAGAACTATTTTAATACAGTACCACGTCTCTTTTCTATGGTACTGTATTGATTTGTGTTACATTTATGAATAATCCAAATGGTTTCCGGAAATCTTTTACATCTAAATGTATCTGTTAAAAAATTGAGCTGCCAAATGGTATTTGAGAAAGCCAGATGTTTGGTCGGCATGCTAGGCTGGGGGAAGGCTTCGGAGACAATGACGCCGTTAAAAGGACTCTCTACAACTCCAGCTTCCGAATCTGATGTCGGCAATGAGGGAAGGAGACGCTGGCCATCCAGGGTCAAACGCGGATGTGACTTCTGCAACGAACTGTCTGTGAAGAAACCTTGTGAAGCTCACCCCTCCCGGACATCCCCTTTCTCAGCTGTGACAGAGGATCTGGGTCAATGTCACTAAGCTCTTTTTAGTCTTAAGATTGTATGATTCTGGTATTAAATCCCTTTTATTAAGATTTTTAAAATTTTTATAAAGATATTCATAGTGACTAGATCTTGAGGGGTTATTGAAACAGTGGCTTAGCTACTGAATTTCTTCGGCATCTTATTTTTAAGGGGTACCATCTTAGAGTAAAACAAGGAATGGCAAACTTTCGATTCATTATTACTAGAACACAGTTTGAACACGATGTACCTTTTGAAAGTGTTGGTAGCATATCACAGATCATAGGGTTTGGATTGTCACAAAACCTACCTGCAGGTTTGTAACCTGATAATGACATCCACTCTCAGGAGAAACCTGTCCAGTAAGCCAGATGGATTGCACAGAGGTGTGAAAAAACATACTGTACCACTAAAAACACAACGGCAGTTCATCACACCTTAATAATGACGGAAATGTCAAATTGTATATTCTTTAAGCTAAGCAATAAGTATTTCATAGGTATTTGTAAAATATACTTGCTTTGGGAGTATTCTGGGGATTTTAAGAAAGATTAAATTATAGAATTTTACAGTGTTACAATGGTTTGAAATTCTCCTGAAATTCACATCCACCTGGAACCTCGGAATGTGGCTTTGTTTGGAAATGGGGTCTTCGCAGGCGTAATTAGTAAGGTGAGGGCGAGGTTGTAGTACATTAGATTGGGCCCAAAACCTAATAACTGGTGTCCTTCTAAAAAGAGGAGAAGACAGACGAGGGAAGGTCAAGTGAACAGGGAGGCAGAGATTGGAGTGATGCAGCTACAAACCAAGGAAGGTCAAGGGTGGCTGGCAGCACCCGGAGCTGGAGGGGGACAGGGTCTTTGGGGAGAGCATGGCTCAGCCCATACCTTGCCTCTGGGCATTTAGCCTCCAGGACTGTGTGAAGCGAGAGCATGTGGAAAATGGAACTGTGTGGTGAATATCGACAGAGGCCGAGGTGTTCTGTGTATTCCAAAATGTGCCCATTTTGACCTGCAGTATGCTTTCACTATACCAGTCCTCTGGTGGCCTGGCACTGTGGGTATCACAGCGATGAATACGATTTTCCTCTCAACTTTATAATGTCATGCGGAAAATAAGTTACACGTAGACACAGATGACTCATTTATTATCACAGCCTGCCACCATCATGCAAAAAATGGTAGGGGTGTTGACTCACCATCTGATCTCAGATGGAGGAGCTCTGTGACTTCATCACGTCTTTTCTAGGTTTACTGGAAAGCAATACCTGTGCGTCGTGTGGATGGTCCTGAAGCTGCCCTTTTTAATGCATGGCTCACTTTATAAAATAGGTAGCCACGCAAACATTTACCAATGCAACGCACATCTATGTGTTTTCTACTTGATTCCCTAATGAAATGAGAACACTAGGGTACTAAGATTAAATACGGTTACTTTTCAAAGTTGCAAATCTTGGTCCTGTTATCAAAAAAGAAAGCAGCATCCTATAATGTTAATTATATTTAACACGCGGTCGCACATTTGCTAAGGTAAGCAATTCCTCCATCTCTTCAGAGAGCTGGTGGACACTTCGCTTTTCCTTGTTCCTACGTCTTTGTATTTGTGTTTCCTTTCTTGTGATTTCTGAACACCACAGCTCAGGTCTCTGAATTTCTGCAGTTAGTTCCGGGCACTGACCAGTGTTGATTAACCATGCCCACTCGACCTCATCGAAACATTAACCAAAAAGCTGGATTAGGATGATGGAAAAAGCAAAGGATCCACAGACAGACATATACCAAGGGCCAAGTCATGTCCTAATCGTATCTTTATTCAAAATGTGAATTTCATACTATTCCAGCTGATTTCCCTCTAAAATTATTTTGGGAACTAGATGTATTCATAACTTCTAAAATCAATGAGAACTACATATGGTCCCCGAGGAAAAAACTCACTTGTATGTCTAAGAGGAGAGAATTAGTAAAATATCCTAGAAAATGTCGATTAGTTCCCCAGCTGTCTGCCAATGGAGCAATTCTGAAATTTCTGCCACTCCATTTACCGCTTATTAAATGTGCCCCCCACCGACCCAAGTGGCTGATAATGACATAAAAGATGGTAGTGTGGGCTCCGAAGGGGGGTGGGGAGAGAAAAGTCAGTGCTCGGTCCCAGCTCACTGGTCAAAGCCAATTTTAAGTAATTTATTTTGTATAAGAAATGGCAGTTCCGTGCAGTGAGTGAAGATCAAATAGCTTTGTCCGTGTCAGGGAAAGGACACTTAGTCCCAGAAGTCCCGTCTGGAACGGGAAGCCAACCCAGCTCTGCAGAGATCTGTCAGCCACCGTCGGACCCAGGTGCGGTCCGTGGGGCAGGGAGCGGCACTGAAGAGGGGCGGAGGGAAGCCCCTGAACCCCGACACGGGCCCCTTCATTAGTAACCGACATCTGAAAATAGATCCAGGGAGAGGAACAGAGCTTCGGCTCTGTGTTCAGCTCCCTTTTCTCTCCCTCCTCTCACTCAGGTATCTATTCATATAAATCGCCCTGCTTTCCCCTGACGAGTGTGCTTCCTCTGCTCCGTAGGAGAAAAATGCAGTGGGGTGGGGTGCCGAGTGTGCTCCCCGGGTTGAGGACCAGTGGCTGTGACGAGATGGCACCCACAAAGGCCCCCGCCACACAGGACACAGGGGCTGCAGAAGCACTGACGGTCCGACCACCTGCTGTGGCTGGTCCTTCTCTCTCCATCAGAGCGATGAGCGTGGCCACAGTGGTCCAGGATGAGCCAGACAGTGAGACCTGGGCAGGTGGGAGTGAGCTGCGCCGGCGCACAGCCTAGGGAGCTCGGCAGGGAAGGCTGTGAATTGCACCAGGGTTTTGAACAGTTTTTTTTGAACAGAGCCAAAGAGACCTGAGCTGAAATACCTACCACTCAGTACCTGTGTGGCCTGGAGACACGTGACTGCTTGAAGCTTCCGTTTCCTCATAAAAGTGACCGATTCCTGACACTTGAGGACGCTGTGAAGATCAAACATTAAAACATTCTTGTCTAGTGCGGTGTGTGCTGAAGAAAGAAATGCAAATTCCCCTTGAATTTCATTTGAAGATAAGGGTGAGCTATTGAAGGGATGAAAAGAAAGATTGAAATTCAGAGCCTTCATCTATTCCATTTATCTCAAGGGTGAGAATTTCTGGTTTATTAGTAGACTAAAAAAGAAAAGAACACCGAGCGACAAGGACGCCCCCCACATGCACGGAGCTCTTTACAGCACATGACGTTGTCATGAGCACCCACCCATCTCTGTATATGGGTGCTCAGTGAAATGATCTCTGAAAATCAAACAACTGTGGCCGTATCCTGCCAAGAGTTACAGACATCTTTCTCTTCGTCAGGTATTTGAGCTTCATCGGGACAAGGGTGTGAGGGACCTCAGGCTCTGGAAAGTTCGGTGCCTGTTAACTGTTGAATTCTAAATGCTTTGGTTTAATTAGAGCCAGAAATGGATCCTTAGACCTGAGTTTATCCTGAGTATAAGTGCCTGGTGACATTGGGAAAGACAAGGGAGGCGATATCTCCTTAGAACACAATCCCTGATAATTGTCTGGTGACAACATGCAGCCTTAAGATAGCATAAAACAAAAAGACAGCAAAAAACAAAAAGACAAGACTATCTATGGCAAAATATGTTATAAAAATCTGATTATTATAACCCCGGATTCTAGAGAATAAATAATAAACAGCCAACTTTTTTCTTTTTTCTTTTTTTTTTTTTTTTTACTTCTATCTCATGTCTTTCTCACCATTAAATTCTAAGTTGGAATTTAATGAACACTAAAGTAAGGATTCAAGCTGGCCTCCCGGGTCTACAGAATTAGTATGCTCCTTATTCTAGACTTTGACCCAGTCCTCAATAGGGGACTCCCCAGAGCACCCCAAGTTCTTGGTAAACTTTTCCACCCACTGCCATTGCCATTGCCCCCAAGACACGCCCACCCCTGCCACTGCAAATAGACTAATGCGAAACAATATACGATGCCAAGAGCTTCGAAAGCAAACATCTTTGCTGAAGGTTCAAGTGGCAGCTGACACACATACCCCAACAGCAAACCTGGTTGTTATGGTGACAGAGAAAGGCTAAAAGTCAGAAAGAATCACAAAACATTGTAATGAGAGAAGGGTTTTTTAATTTCCTTGTGAGTTATATGTTTTTTCTCAAAATGCACCACTTTGAAACAAGTCTGTTATTTTCCTAGTCCTGTGGATCAAAAACCAGAATACCCACAGGAATTCTAAAAAAGACAGATTAACCAAAAAAAGACATTCTTCTGCTAGTAATGGTAATCATCTCTCAAACCTGCGTAGCCTGATTAATGATGTGTCATTGGATAAGTACCCAACTGTATGCAACTCAGAACTTCGGAAAATAAAAGATTTAATTTAAGAATATAAATGGTGGTTCATTTTTTCTTAAAATACCCCAAATTCCAAGAAAAATGCTTTTAAAATTTATTTTTACTTAAATGAAAAGCCAGTCTCCTGAAATTAGGAGCCAAGGAAACATTGTCATTGAATATTAGTGCCGGTAGGAACATGACCTGGGAGAGAGGAGGCAAGCGACATCTGTGGCCTTGCTCTACTTTTCAGAAATAAATCAACAGTAGAAAGTTAATTTCAGTTTATGTTTTCCAGGGACATATATGCATCTGTGGTTTGCCTATTCTTTCCTCCTTCCTCTTAAACATAGTTAAGAAACGTCATGCTACGACTGTTTGGAACATTCAGAAGTTACGGTGTTATTTATTTGTTCCATGCTAAGCCTCTCTTACTTCTAACTTACTCAACAATAAAGTCACGATTTATTCAGCATCTACTATATCATAGACACTCTCATGAGCATGGAGGATACAAGTGAGAAGACAGACCAGGTCTCTGTTCTCATAGACCTTTAATTGTATCAACTACTTAGGTAAAACAAGTATGCCAGGATGAATGGTGCTCTCCCAAAATTCATGTGTGGAAGCCCTAACCCCCAGCACCTCTGAAGGTGACTGCACGGTATTTGGAAAAAAGGTCTTTAAAGAGGTAAATCAAATGAGGTCATTAGGCTGGGTCCTAATCCAATACGACGTGTTCTTATAAGAAGAGGTTATGACACAGACAAGCACAGAGGAAAGACCATGTGAAAACACAGGGAGAAGATGGTCGTGTCCAAGCTGTGGAGAGAGACCTCAGGAGAAACCCACCCTGCCGACACCCTGATCTCAGACTTCTGGTCTCCAGACCTGTGAGACGGTGAATGTCTCCTGGTCTGTGGTGCTTTGCTATGGCAACCTGAGCAAACTTATATAGGGAAAGAGCAAAATGACCTACTTCTTTGGTAGAATGCAGATAAGTGAAAGGGTCTTTATTCTTCAGAGCATCTTGATGGGTTAGTGTATGCAAGTTTGGAATGAGGAGCTCATTCTGAGTAAGCAAGAGAAATGAAAAAGATGCTCATCTCAGAAGGAGAGCTGAGGAGCTGAGAGAGGTAAATGAGGAAGAAGGAGAAGGCAGAAAGGCTGTGAAAAGCCTCCACAGGTGCCCTGTGAGCCTCTTCCAAAGTCCAGCAGGCTCGTCGAAGTCAACCAAACTCATGAGGTCAGTGGCATGAGTGGTTTCCTACGAGAACTGGTGAAGGTACTGCTGCTCGATCTACATCGCTATGGGACAAAAAGGACAGTAGACAAAGACCGGGAGCAGAGTGATTCCTGAGACCCACCAGCTTCGGTGCACATGGTGGAGAGGACTGTGACTTTCCCAGCAAGGGAAGTGAGGACACGACCAAGTTTAATTAGGGTTTCGCTCCCCTCCCCCGTATAACGTTTGATTATATTTAGAAGGACATAAAAAGAGCAATAAGGGTCATTAAACCCAACACATTTTAGGGTTTTAAATCATTTACTTAAGTTAGTGTGTGTGTGTGTGTGTGTGTGTGTGTGTGTGTGTGTGTGTGGTTATGTGTGTGTGTGTGTGTGTGTGTGTGTAAGTACAAATGGAGTAAAGAGGACATCCCATGTTTGACTGTGTTACACCCATATCCACATTGGGGCTACTCTGATGGATGAGCTGTTGTCTGGGTGGGGGTGGGCAGAAGGAAGAAAACCGAACAGCAAGTCTATGCTCTGAGAAAGGAAGCCACGTTCATTCATTCTTGATGAACCCAAAACTGTCAAACTAAGCACAACCTTTTATCTTCCCCTTAATGGTAGTAACACTTGGCAAAAATCTGAACATGTAGGGAGCTCTAAAGAACAGCAGGGGTGACTGGGTAGCACCTCAAAAGAAACAACTTTGAACTCCAACCGCCATCCAGGAAATATAGAGGAGTGTGACATTTACAATCATTTATAGGAACATCAGGATGAAGCTTTATAAGAAGGTTTTAGAGCTTTTTGGCACCAGATAAAAGAAACCATTTTGAAATTTCTGGAATAATTATGTGACACTGAATCTCTCTCCTGAATCTCAAGAGAGCAAATGTCCTTCTTGATGCCAGATTTTTAATGCAATTGAGTATTAAACAAGAGCATCTTGTTTTATGAAGTTCATTACACATGATTGCACTGCCTATTAAAATTTGCATGATGTTTCCAAGTGTGCTTGGGGACATCAGAGAAACCTGGATATCTGGAGACCAGATATATCACAGCTCACTTGCCGCCGGGTGCAAAACTTTGTCAGAGTTGCGTGGGTGGGGGGTGCCTTTGCTGCAGCCTGTCGGTGGGTTTTGGTGGTAGTTGGATTTATAGCCACTCGTATTACATACGAGACTGTAAAGCTACCTTAATAACATTCATCAACCCTCGTGGAATGTAGGACCAACCAACATGTTATTCTAAGCAAGCAGAAAATGGCAGATATGATTTTCTGGTTAATGAGCTGATGTGGGTTGGATCGTCGTCTCAGACATGAAGGATTTTAATTCCTCAAAGCCTTGGCTAGCTACCAAGTATCCGATTATCTTCCATCATACTTTTAAATGGGTCAGAGAACAGACACTCAGCTGATGAAATGCTAACAGAAGTTTTGTTTTGCTTTCAAAAAAAAAAAACAAAACTGAGAACAGCGAAATGCCAAAACTCTGTACGCAGAGAGTTATCGGGGCTTTGGGGAAGGAGGACACATGTTCTATTTAAGGCGGGTCAGTCGGGTTTGCAGACTGTGCTGGACCCTCTGAGAAAAACTCTGCAGCCACCTTCATGTCACTGCTGGGCCCCTTGGATGAAGTGCTGAGCTGCGCTGTGTGGTTTCCCAAGGAGCAAACCCTGTCCTCAGCTCGCCCCCTTTGATCAGGCGCCCCTTCCTCCCCAGGGAGGCAGGAAGGGCTGCCGTGGGAAGGAGGGCCTCTCAGATGGCTTCACTCGGGTCTGCTTGTGTTCCAGGTCCTCATCTTAAAACCAGACTAACTTCCGTCCCTGGCACACGTGACTTTCAGGATGATTACATAAAACCTTGCTTGACAAGCACTTGGCACAAGCCTAGATACAGTACATTTTTTCGTGTGTGTTTTATGTCTTATTGCAATTATTCATTACTATCATCCATATTGTTGTCTCCTTTTTAGTCCAATTCAGTTCAGCAAATGTTGATGGAAAGCCAGCTTCTTACCACTTAGCAGGTTGGCCTTTGTTTCTCAGCCTATGCGACACCTGTCCACTTAATCTCTTTTTTTAAGTTCTAGCCAATAATCCATAGAGTCCTGCAAACCCTCAAGATAGGCAGCATATAAGTTCATTGCCACATTTTCACAGCATTCATTTCATCTTTATCCTTACCAACACTCATCTCTGGAGATTCGGAATCCAGACAGCAGTTGTCAGTCCTCACAAGTCGGGACTTGCTTTGGACTGGGGACAGTTGAACCCTAAGACCGCTTTCAGTCAGTAACCACCCACTGAAGTTCAATAGCATCGAAGGCATATCATAAGAAAGGGGGAAAGAAAGGCCTTAAAAGCCAGACGTGTGTTGGGTTGGTAACAGCTGTGAGGTATTAACTTATGTTTATTTCCATGCAGGTATCTGAAAGACAAGGGCTCATGACTGCCCATGTCCCCTTGCTTAAGCTCTATCCAAAATGATCCAAGCTACAAGAGTTCCTTTTGCTTCGTGTGTGTCTCTCCTACGTTTCAGGTGGCTTCCTAAAGAACTCACGTAGCCTCCTAAATGACCATAGCATGAGCGTCGGGGAAAAGCGGAGTCACTCAGTCCAATCCTTATGTTTCATTGATGAACAGGCTACGTGAAAAACAGCAAATACAAATTGATGGACATTCTAGAAATACCTGACCGGTACTAACAAGGTCATCCACTCAAGGAAAGTCTGAGAAACTGTCACAACCAAGAGGACCCTAAGGAGACGTGATGATCAAATGTAATTTGTCCTGGATGGGGTCCCAGAACAGAAAACAGACATCAGGGAAAAACTAAGAAACTCTGAACAGAGTGTGGACTTTAGTTAATAATAACGTATCAGTACTGGTTTATTAATTGTGACAAGTCTACCTCACTCATGTAAGATGTTGATAGTAGGCAAATCTAAATGTATAATATATTATAATTCTCCGTGCTACCTGCATCGTTTTCTTATAAATCTAAAGTTCTTCTGAAAGAAAAACATTTTTTTTTTTTAAAAAAAAGCTATGTGGTTAAATGTAAACAAGTGGATTGGTTTGTGGAATTAAAGAAAAACACTTCCGTGATCACTTTCGACCTAAAGTCCACGTGACTGCGTGAAAGTCGGGGAGTCCCACGGCTTACGACACTAGCGTTGTGGTCAGGGCACTGGAATGAGTGTGTGTCTGTTCTCATAGTTGTGCTTCTACGCTGTTTTTCCTTTAGACTATATGTACTTGGTCAACTACTACCAATGATTTTTCCCGCGCCACACACGAGTACCGCATAAGAGATGACTCTCTAATGCTCGGTGCCCGCTGATTTTTAATCACCTGTGAATCATCTGCACACAAAGCCAGAAGCTCCACAAATAAAACAGAATGAAGATGTGGACAGCCCGATCAAGATGTTGCCTGCGTTCCATGTTTTGGAGGAAGAAAAGTTGGGTAGAACTTGAAGGAGCTACATATTTAAGAAGAGAAACTATGCCATAGAGAGGAGTTAATTTACCTGCTTTTACCATTTTTTTTTTATGCAATATGAAGACTAGGTAGAGAAGGGAGAGAAACAAGCCTATCCTGACAACCCATGGTCCTCTCTTAATGGGCATGGATGATTCAAGTGGAAGTTCACACACTCATCTAAGCAACTAACTTTTAAGAACCCGCCAGATGTGAATTTCCATATTTGTTGCTGCAGACAGAGGCAAAGGATGGTCTCAGCTATCAGACCACTCGCGATCTGGTCAAACAGGTTCCACGGGGTAACACTTGACCCTGATGCAGGGCTGGGGGCCGATAGAGTGTCCCAGAGTTGCGAGGGCTGCCACACGGAGCTGGATGCAGACCTGAGCTCGTATCTCACGCCCCAAACTTCCCCAAACTGAAATTTCTGCAAAAACAGAGTGTAAGATGGAAAAGGAAGGCAGGTAGATGAGGCCAAAGGGCCGGGCAGTGGCCAGATCCCCTGCTCGGACTGCTCTGCTCGGCAGTTAAGAGACAAGCTCTCTGTCTGGGCTTCCTTTGTATGCACAGCTCCGTGACTGCAGGGTGGAGGGTAAACGGAAATGAGCCGAGATTGGAAACAGAGTTTGAAGACTTGATAAAAGTCAGGCAAGAACTGATGAGACATTAAATAAGTCATGTCTGAGAGAATGAAAAGCCGGCACGTGAATCGGCACCGGTGAGTCGGTGATTACATGGACGTGGGACCTAGTTTTGGATAATTCCCAGGCTTCTGGCTCAGGTCCCTGAGACAATGCTCATGGATGCATCCACAGGAGGACAGAAGAGGAGGAGCAGGTGCGGAGGGGAATGATGGAGATCACGGCTTCAAACCGGAAAGCACTGACTCTAAACATCGGTGCACTGGCCAAGACACAGCTGAACGTAAGACCAAAAAGAAAGCAGGAATTCTCAACAAGAAAGAGCTAGTGACAGCAATAAACCCCATTAGGACTGGGGGGTGGGGGAAGAGTATCATGAGAGGTGTTGGCAGGGCAAAGCTTAATTACAGTGGAGTGTTTGCTTTTTATAAATAATAAAAGAAAGAAAATAAATTTTGATAAACTATTGGCTTTAAGAATTAACACAAAGTAGATCAAGAACACATGGTTTAAGGAAAGATCAAGAAGCAGAAGAACAGAGCATCACAGGGGTAGAGGTGGTACTTGGAGCCACCAGTAGAAATTAGTTTGCTCACAGAAAATACATCGGGTTAATGGAAAAATAATTACTTTGCGTCTTTGTCCTGGTGCTTTGTCATGCCTCTGAAAACATGTAGGACTGATTTCCTGAGAATTTGCTTCAAACTAAAGAGCAAAGCCATGACCCAGAAACCAGGCTGAGTAGGTGCCAAGACGTCAGGATTCCTCATCTTTATCTTTGATAACCCACCCACCCCCATCCCAAAGACGCCATGCCCTGGGTGTTGATGGCAGGTGACAAGAAACAGGACACACAGAAGCTTCCTTCTGAAGCTCCACCAGGCGATGCAGCGGAGTGACTGGTTTCTTAAGGCATCACGGACACTGACTATGAGCAAGAGAGACACCTCGTACAGTTCATTTGCAGGAAACGCAAATCTAAGAATGTAGCGATAAAACAAAATGCCATGCTAACCCTTCTGTTGTTGGATAACTTTCTTCATATATTCTGGAAAGGTGTATTTATTAATAAGCACGACAAGCCATTTACATCCATTAGGATTCCTTTTGATGGCGAGTGACAGAAAACTCCAAATAACAACGGCTTGTCCAAAATAGGAGTTTATTCATTTCGGGTGTGAAGAAGTCTGAGTTAGGCGTTCTGGGTGGGTACGGGTGGGTGTAAGGACCCCGGACTCCGTCT
>CM053501.1:99975129-99991062 GCA_028627145.1 Eidolon dupreanum
ATAATGGAATATTTGCTTGTCGAGGCAGGAAACAATCTTCGTAGGCAAACGTGTTTCCTCTTCGTGCATAGTTATTGGAGACCAGCCATGCGGTGGCACGTAACTGCACTGTGTTCTTCTGTCTTCTATTGACCTGACTTGCTATGTCTCTAAGCCAGAAGAAGGAACTAAAAGTCAGTGATGGAAACTTCATGTCCCATTTGCTTTAGATCTGCATAATCATGGTCAACAACAAGAAAATGGGTAACGAGACGAATATCATTTTTGATCAGGCTAATAGGATAAAATAATTAGCTCAATTATATAATGCCATAAAAGATAAAAATTTAGCCTGAAAGTCAGGAAATGTTTCCTGATAATAGGAAATATTTGATTAATAGAAAGGCTTTCAGGAGGATGGATGGAAGTTCTGCCACTCAGAACATTTCAAATTAGATCAAAGCCAGAGAAACGGAAGCCGAGCTTTTATGTCTGCACTCCCCTCAGGTTTTCCTGGCCCAGATCACCCGATCGACCAGCGAGAATGTTCTATTTTAACTCTGGACAACACTCTGTGCAAGCGAGGTTGCTGATGGCAATGTCCTTTCAACATTAATTGCACTTTCCAATTTCTAAACAAAAGTCATCTTTGCAACGCAATTCAAAAGAAAAAGTTTTACTCAATTTGGGAAAAATGTAAGGCTGACAAACAACTCTGTAGTTTAAGGTTTCTTAAATATTTACATCTATTCTTCATGGCTTTGAAGTTTACCCGTGACAAGCTTTCTTCTTTTCAGTGAACACTTTTAGTCAGCTCCTGGGAGTGTCCGAGGTTTACAACTAGTACCATAAACCAGGTTTTGCAAGTTTCCATTCGTCTGATAAGACCCCGCAGGCGTATTAATAGCTCATCGCCACTCACACCTCCACCTGCAAGCGACCCCAGTGCACTTTCTACCTCTGCAGAGTCGCCTTTCTGACATTTCATTTAAATGTAATCATACAGTATGTGGTAGTCTGTGTCTGTCTTTTATCTGGTGGAATGCTTTTTTGGGTTTATCCATGTCATAGCACGTGTGAGTATCTTGTTCTGAATACTATTACTGAATACTATTACTGAATACTATTACTGAACATTTATTACTGAACATTTATTACTGAATATTATTCCAATTTATGGATAAACTCATCACGATTTATCCACTCATCAGTGGATGAACAGCTTTCCACATTTGGCTTGTTTTGAATGATGCTATGAACGTTAGCTTGTGGGACTTTGTGTGGCCATATGTTTTCATTGCTCTTGGGTAGATAGACATGTAGCAATGAAAGAACAAGGTCATGTGGTAAATCTGTTTACCATCTAAGGTACAACCAGACTATTTTCCAAAGGGCTATACAGGCTGACATTTCCACTAACAACGTGTAAGAGTTTCATTGCATTGATTTTCTAAATAATTCATTTTCATTTTATAGATGAGAAAAATTAAGGCTTGAAGAAGTTGAGTGAGGGAGAGGTTGGTAAAAGGCTACAAACTTTCAGCTCTAAGATGAATAAGGTCTGAAGATGTCATGTATAACATCACTATAGCTAGTAATACCAAATCGTATAATCGAGATTTATGAAGAGATAGTATTTAATCTTTCTGTACAAAAGAAGAAGGAGAAGGAGGATGGGGGAGAGGAGGAGGAGGAGAAAAAGAAGAAGAAGAAGAAGAAGAAGAAGAAGAAGAAGAAGAAGAAGAAGAAGAAGAAGCAGCAGCAGCAGCAGCAGCAGCAGTTGAGTGACTTTCCTATGTTCCCAGCCTGAAAATGGCAAAGTTAAGAATCACTGAGACCTTTCTGACTCCAAACCTCCAATTCTTGCTTATGGTAAAATCAGTCAGTTCAAGGTAATTATCAATTATTCTCTTGGTGGCCAATTAACGTTTCTAATTATTTGGGTTTTTTTTTTCAAAGAATTCTTAAATTATATATGTATAAAGCAGTTAACATTTTTTAGTTAGTGAAAGAATGACAAGGTGTTAGAAGGAAAGAGAATATGAGAAAGACATTGGTGGGAAGAAGCCATGCAGTGAGGCCAGGCCAGACACTTCCCCCACCCTGCCCCGAGTCCCTGCTGGCCCGCTGCCTGAATCACCATTTTCCCACTTTCCTCCTTTTATGTGGAGAAGTCATATTTTTCCCCTCCAGACTTAGCCCATGAACAAAAGGACGACACAATAACTGAATAACTGATCACCCATCCATTGTTGATATGAACAGAGTTTGAACTCTCTGGGTGGTGTTATATAAACTAAAATCCAAGAACAAAGTCCTCTGTTCTTTACCTTGGAACATTGCTCCTGACACAGCTGTCATCCACTGGCCGCTGGCCAAATGCTCTCCCACCCATCACAGTAGCTGTCCTGGCCACGGGGATGCCAGCGAATGTTCCAGGCCACTCTGGATGCTGTTATCCCTGTAACTATGCACATCCCAGGGGTCTGTACACGTGATCAATCTCCTAAGTGACAACGGCATAGATGTCCCTCTACCATAGAAAATGACGTGCAAATCTAACAAATTGAATAAGGGAGCTAGTGAGACTGTTCCTGCCGGGGGACCCTCTTCCGTTGCTAAGGCTTACCCAGCTTATTTGCTCTCTCAGAGAGAAAACAGACAAATTCTGCTCATCGCACTAAAAATAGATCCGACTTTATCCCAACATTTCCAACACACTCTTATATTCCGCCCCTCCTCCCCGCTTTAGAAGCTACAGAATAGTTACATCCATTCAAAAACAAACTGACATAAACTCAAACTGAAGTATTACTTTATGTATATTAAGTCGAACCACATTATATCACTGCTATATAAGGCAAAAACAAGTAAAAGGCAGAAATTTCATATGGTCCAACCTAATAATCGAACTCATCATCCTAACCCACTTGTAATTTTAGGTCTATCTTATATTCAGTTTGGGTCCAATATTGATACGAAATTATCTCTCCAGGTTCCAGAAACAGCCAACATAATTAACATATTTAATTTTCCAAATCCATAAAATAATGCAAATATTCCCAAATTCTATCAAACTTCAGCTTCAAGTTTGAAATCTACTCAGAACATAATGCCGTCCCAAGCCTGTAGCAGGCTGTGCTGATGTAGCATGGTAGAATAGCTAAGCTGGGAAACACAGTAAGTCTTTTTCTAAAGAGCAAAAATGTTTGGTCCATCTGATCATCCTAGGTATTTATTCATTAACATCTCTGGGTTAAACATCAACTTCACAGTTCCCAGAAGACTTGCCTTCCTTCAAGCAGGTTTAGAAGAATCCGTACGTGCAGATACATACAGGGAGAGAATAAAATGGATTTGCTAACAGTGACACAAATAAAGTACTTAAACTCTGACTCTTGGCCAAAACAATTTTCAGCATGCTTATTAAAAATATATATCACTTTTCTCTGAATCCCTTGGAATTTTAACAAAATGCCAAAGATAACCTCAAGAAAAATACATGTCTGGCACAGAAGAGCTAAAAGCAGACAGATGGCTTTTAAACAGAATGGCTCCTTAGACGTTTGCAAAAAAAAAAAAAAAAAGAAAAGAAAAAAGAAAAAAGAAAAAAACTAATGATGTTAAATAAACCAAATGGACAGCCAAGAAGAAACCAGAGAAGACAGTTGGAGATATATTTTGCATTTTTCTGCCAGTTTCCAAGTTCCACTGAGGAAACAATATGTAGCTATTGGAAGACAGTTGAGCCCTGCTGTTTTCGATATGGTTTTGACGACGTTCTCCTTGGCTCCTACCTGACATTCCTTGGTGAAATTTTAGGGAATTGCTTCTTTTCAGTCATCTATATTTCATCTGTATTTGGACACCAAATATGTTCTGGTTAAAAACTCATTTTCATCTCAAAAAGTAACTTGTTTTCCCTTACTAAAAAGTGGGCAATAAAAAGACACATTCGTTAGAAAAGAATTTTTAAACAGAAGGTTCAGGCGTGATTCTATAACTATGCCATAGTTCATTCTTTTAATGGGTGTGAGGTTGATGGAAATAGTTCATAAAAATTTTTAAAAAACCCTTTTAAATGTGTACCCATTGTAATTAATATTAACTTTCAAAATTCATTAGAATTCCATTAAGTTTCGTATAAAATGTTGAATTAACTTATGATAAAAATAGAAGTATTAAAATACTTAAGAGACTTAAAATAGCCAGTAGTTTTACAAGTAAACATACTGAAGTAGTTTGTCATGCTACATCCTATTGTCAAAATTTTGTGTATGTTTTTGTTATTTTAAAAGAAGATCTATGAGCATCTTTTGAATAGCCCAAGTCCTTCTCTCTGCAGAGGCCCCCTCATGAAAGATGATTCATTGACATAGAAATAGAGCCAGATGCATGATTTGGGAGAAAATGATATGTAAGTGGGTTAGGAGCTTAAAAACCTTCCAGAGGAAAATCAGGAGTTGAATGTGGCAGAATCTGAAAGATGACAATGTGCGTCTTACTTACACCTGGACTCACATCAGCTTCCTTTGTAAAGGTTACCTGTTATTCTCCAAAGCCTCGAAAGTTCTGCAAAATTTATCACCGCCACTGCTGTCAGCAGCAAACACCCAGCTCGAAGCAGAGTACACAATTAAAGCGCATAAAGAAATATATATACACAACATGTTGTTTACATATACAAAGAAACGTATTTACGTTTTTAAACTTAGGACTTTCACCCCTTAGCGTGTCTGAAGCCACCACTAGTTTCAAGAGCTTTAACCCTAGTCTCCAGGTCCATGCAGAGGACGTGGGTTCATAACATGTTGGGTCAACACTCCCTCCGACCGGCCACAGCTGAGAAGAGAAGGAATCCAAGTTTTGAGCTCCATTCCCTTCTCCTTCCCTCTTTTTCCATGCCTCCCTCTTTTTTTATTTCTTCTTAAGCAGACAATGTCTTCAGACTCTTTGGGCACCTTCTGCCATAAATTGAAGGATGAAAATAATTCATGCTGAAGTGTTGGCAATTTAGTGAGCTAATCATCCCAGAACTTGTATTTTAAGAGCATGGAATGGGGAATTACATAATTTAGTGAAATCAGTGCTTAATGGTCATAATTCTGCCACTGTGATTCTTAGATGAGGAAAAGAGAGAGACAGTGGGAGGGAGAGAGGGAGGGAAGGAAGGAAGAAGGAATGGGGGAGGGAGGGGAGGAGGGAAGGAGGGAAAGAGGGGAGGAGGGCAGGAGGGAAGGAAGGGAGGAGGGGAGGAGAGAAAAAGAGGAGGGAAGGAGGGAAAGAGGGAAGGAGGGGAGGAGGGAGATGGAGGAGAGAGAGCATGCTTGGGAGCAGCTTTCATGACCACGCTGAAAACCACAGGATGTGGCACAGCGGTCTCCAGATGTTATTTATAGTGCCTCATTGAAACTCTATGCCCTTCGACCTCCTACTGCACACAGCACAGTGCCCGCAGCTAACAGTACTGTATCCTACAGTTAAAATTTGCTACGAAGGTAGATCTTCTGTTGCTTACTATATGCACACAAAATATTATAACGGGGGGTGGGAGGAAACTTCAGGAGGAGATGGCTATGTCTCTGACCTGAATAGTGGTGTTGGTTTCATGGGTTTATATACCTAACCGTCAACCCATTGAGAGTTTTTTACATGTCCATTATACCTCAATAAAATGTTTTTTAAAAAGTCAAGATTGCTTTCTGCACAATGCACAACGAAAGGACAAATAATAAGAAAGCCCTTGAGCAAATCTTATCAAGCCCGTGAAGTCACGTGTTTGCTGTACGCTGGCGTTAAAGACCCTGTCTTAACCACTGTCACGCCAGAGCTGACATCAGTCAGAGATGTCCAACCCGGGAAGATCTTGGATGTGAGCTGTCTGTTCACTGGTCACGTGTTTGGTGCTACACTCCAAGACCTAATACAGTGCATGCCAGTTGCATTCACCAGATGAATGCATTCCCTGCATGGAGGTGCACAGAACGGATTCAATACTGGGCAAAAAAAAAAAAAAAAAATGCTATTATATGCGGCAGCAGCAGACTATTGGGATTTTTAGTCTGATCTCTCAGCTCAAATTTGAACTTTTCCAAATGTTTCCATTAAGTGTAACTTCAAAGAGCTACGAAGACATTCTGTCTGAATCTCAAAAAGACGTCCATGAAATATTTACTTTGTCTTTGTTCATAAAGGTAGTTAGCTTAAAGAGAAAAGTATATGAAAAATGGTTTCCTGGTGGTTTATAGTGTTTCTCTAGCAGTTTCTGGCATAGTATTTGCAAGTAGTTTATAGTTTATTCCATAAAAAGCATAGATAGGTAGGTCTAGATCTATGTAGATTCAACTGTCTCCGAAAGCTAGTTCTCCTCTGTCTTGTAAATTCTGGTAATCTGCAGTTCCTTTGCAACCATCCACGCCTTTTTATTTTAATTCAGCATATCTCGTCTTTAGCATTGTGCAATGTGCAAACATGACTGAGCCATCCCTTCCTTAAAGAGCTTATGCTTTATTTGGGATGAAATGTAGGACAAGAGAACATAAATAACGACATAAAATATAGCAAAAGAGAAATTATGTGGCGGAGGAGGGCCGCACTCTGGAATTTGGAATTGAGAGGTTGGTTTTTTGGTTTTGCTTTTGTTTTAACCTTTTTGAGCTGACAGCTGCAGCACGTGGGTGCCTCGGGGCGGGAGGGCCATTCTGCCCACTGCGGGTAACACTCAAGAGTTTGGTTTGCTCTGCTCAGCATTGGATTAAAATTACTCTTAACAAAATCTCTCACTGCCTTCCGAAAATTCCAAAGTAGACATTCCTCGCAGCCCCCCCGCCCCCCCCACACACACAGCACCTGCCCAGCACCTCTCCACACTGGGGCCAGAGGGAGGGACCTGGGTCTGCACAGAACCTACCTGGACAAGCGCTGGGGTTTCCCTCACGGTGGAAGAAGACAGAGTTGCAAAGTCAACAGCTGTTAAAACACTGGTACCTACGAGCACCTCATGGGCAAACGTCTTGCTCCCGTTTTCTATCCCTGTTTTGTTTTGTTTTGTTTTCCTTTTACAAACTCACTTTAACGAGTCATGTACGGGCTAACTAAATACTATTAAGTATTACACCACCTCTATCCTGATAAAGATTAAAAATGGACATTCCCGTTGACTTTAGCTTTAAGGAGTTGAGTTCACTTTCATATTGATGGCACCTGATTGAGGCCGGATGAGCTCACCTCATCTGTCGCATCCTCCTCAACTCCTCTGCCCTGAGAAAGGAGACTGAGCTGCTTCTTTAGCTCTTCGATTTCTTTTTCTCGCTCTAGTATCTTCATCTGTAAGGTGAGATCAACACTTTGGGAAAAGTTTGGGAAAAGTTCGCTTTGTAGCAGCTGCAGAGCAGATGGCTCTGGGACCAAAATAGCTACACCTCGTTAGGTCTGTGTTTTCTTTTATTCGTCTTTTTTCCCCAACTTCTCTTCACGGGTTTCCCATCTCCCGGTTGCACTGGGGGCAAGAACCAGGTGTCCTGCCTCAACCTCCCTCCCTCTTCAGCCTTCCACAGCGCTGAGTGGACGTCAGGTGTGTGCAGAGCGGTGCATGTGGATGAAAGCATGGGCGAACGAGAGAGTGGATGAGAGGGTCAGGAGAGCGAAATAACTGGGAAGAACTTGGGCTTCGTAATAACGGAAATCTGCGTTCTGACCCCTCATCTTCTCTCTGTGTGATTTAGGACAAGTCGCACAGCCTCTCTAAGCCTTTCTGCATGATTCGTTATCATAATAAGAAGAATATAAATGATCTATGGGAGGCGATTACTCCAGTATAAATTCTTAAAAGATGGAAGATTTTATTCCATTAAGATGGGGATTTTTTTATGCGCTTGTTTTGTATTGGAGGAAGGAAAATCAAGATAGTTTTGTTTTTCCAAGTGTATTATAAAATAATGGTTCTTGATACTTGAGCAACTAAACCATTTAAGCGTGGTCCACCAGAATTTCCTGGCGATGCCTTTCATAGGCCCGGGTGGGGCGCAGAGCTATGGAGAAAAACCGCTGTCACTCCTCTTGGCGTGAGATTGGGGACATTTCTCTGGGGGTCAGGACAGGAGAGCTGCATCTGAGCAACTGTCCTTAGTGTCAGGTGATGTGATGAACCCGTTTTACAGCACTCTAGAGCAACAGTGCTGGAAACAGACATGTTTTTCCTGACGATGTCTTGAAACAGGCAGGCCGGGCCTCCTGTGGCTGCCACAGATTTCCGGTTCCTGTTGGGTGTTCCTCAGCATGAGGGTGGGGGTAGGGTGCGGCATCCTCTAAACCAGGAGAAGGAAAGGTGTTCAGACCTTCTAGAACTTTCCTTGCTTTATCTCCTTTCCTCCTTGGTCCTCCCTCTGGGGTCTGCAATAAGGGGAGTCAGGACTAGAGAAGAATAAAACCAGCATTTTGGTTCAGCTGTTGCTGATTTTTAAAAGGTTTTCTTGGCTCCAAAATTGCCTCTGCCTACCGGTGTGTCTGTGGTTCTGTGGAGTCACCGCTCCAGGAGTCACGGCCCCGGCCAGGTGTCCCCGGCGATGTCGCCCTGGCAGGCCTCTCGTGCCCTCTGAGCAGCTGTTTGCTGAGGGTAGTGCCACACAGGCTCCTGGCAGGGTCCTGTCTGAGTCCCTCGGCAGCCTCCGTACCCAAGGCACAGGAGAAAGGGGGACCCCCGCTGCAGCCCCCTCATCTGGTCCCTCTGCCGTGGCGGTGCCGCCTTCAGACTTGCCCAGGTAGGGTCAGCATGCGGTCTCCGTGCTCCGTGGGGGTCACGCAAGCCCAGCTCCCTGACTTGTTGCCTCCTGCCGCATTTGAATAGCACCACCTGAGTATAAAGTTCACACACCTCAACGACTTGCACTTCCTCTGCCGATGATGACGCCTGAAACCCCCAGCACCATGATGGCTGCAACGCGCCGTTGCCTCCCCCTTTTCCTACCTTTACACCCAGGCCTTCTGCTGCAGAAAGAGGTTCATCCTGCTCCATTTCTTGGCTCTTTACTGTCTGTTTACATTTTGTCACCACGGACCTCCAGCTGAAACACTTTCTGACCTAGACTCTAAGAAAACAACATCGATGAAGCATCTCCCTAGAAAGAAGACGCGCATCCCACCAGACACCTGCCGGAGAACAGATATTTTCCAGATGTTAATGGATCCTTGAAGTTCATTCACGGCCCAAAGCCTAAGATAATTATGGAACTTAGTTGAACGATGCTTCCGGCTCTAAAATCCAGTGATGCTTCTGCACCTGTTGAAATTATTTGCGAGGAAGCAGATGGGAGGCTTCTTAAAGTGAGCGTGACAGGTGCATGCGTACCTCCTCAATGAGCAAATAGCTTTTTGGAAAGCAAATTATTTTGGTTTCTCTTATGAATATCAGTGCACGAGTGTTTTCAATCACACCCTTAAAAGCCGTAGAGTTTCCCCTGAATACTCAGAAACTTAGAGAATCCTCCCTTCCACTCCGCCTCCGACCTTTCCGACCCTGCTGCTCAGAGAGGGGCAAAGGCTCTGTCGCGTCCACGAGGCTCACATTCAATTCCCAGGCTGTTTACTGGAGGGAACAGCAGGAAGACTCCCCCCTCCCCTAACACGTGGCCCTTGCAATCATGTCTTTATTCTAAAGCAGGGGAGTACCGTCAATGCCTGGAACTAATCGCTTCGTGTTTCAGGCTCTGAGATGGATAGGCCAGGGCTCCTGAGCCGTATCTGCCACCTCGGCCTGAGTGCCTCACTCGACAGCCCAAAATCTCAGTTGCTCACGTGCGCAGTGGGGACTGTGATCGTGTCACCGCGTCAGGTGGAAGCAAGTAGCAGATTGTCTATGGATGAGTTCCGAGAAGCTGGAGCCTCCCGCCCTGGTTAGAACTGTACTCACAGTGTCTCGGCCGCTCGGCCCGGCCTTGCTCGTTAGGGAAAGTTGACCAGGCCTGTGCTCCTGGTCCATTTTCCCTGTCACTACCCAAGTCACTCTGGGCTCACACAGTCAATGAGCCAAGATCTGGGCCTCAGCCCTTTGAATTTGGTGCCTCTCAGCTTTGCAAAGTGACAAGCAGCTTATCTGAAGGAAGCATGTAAACAAATTCATGCTCACCTAATGGGTGAGCCGTGACCTCCACCCTGTCCAGAGGCCTGGTTTCTTATATCAAGAAAAAAATATCAACTGTTTTATTGATACGAGTCTATCGTAATGATTTATTTGACGAAAGCTACTTGAAGCTTTACCTACATCAAGTGTTATGGGAATATAATTTTTAGAAATGCCTATCAGCTCAAATACTATCTATTTCTCAGGTTGTTTATCTCTGCTTCTTTAGTCCTCATTTTTCTCCACCAAAGATATTTTGGATAATCACCTCATTATCTTTATTATTACAATATCTCTATTATTCAAGGATAGCAAGCAGGTATTTCTGCTGCCCTCATTTCCTTTCATTGGAAATCCCCAGGTTTCTTGACAAAGTAAAATGAGAAAAAAAAAATGGAAAGACTTCAGAGAGATGTAAACAGGTGAGGATGGATAGCAAAATGAGCACCAGTATGCCTTTAGAAATGAATGACTCATTCCAGGGTATATCTTTATGTAACAAATAAGACACTAGGTGTCTAATTTACCCAGGCTATGCACGGATTAAAGACTATTACCATAAGCTTTATCATAGTTTAGAAGCAGGGAGGAACAATTTAAAATTTATTCTCCCCTCAGCAATAGTTTATTTTCACTTTTCCCAAGTTCTTCAATCCTCGAAATGTTAAAAACATAAATATCATTATGTCTGAATAAATTCAGAATCAGATCGAGTTCATATCCTGTTCTCTGAGAACTGATTTGATAGCAGGTGGAAAAGAAGGAGATTTGTTGGAAGAAGTGGTGGGTGGGGATGGCAGTGGGGGTATGGGAAGGGCTGGGGGTGGAGGACAGGAAGTAGGGGTGCAGATGGGGTGTGTGGGAGGTAGTGGAAGAACTCTGGACATGAGTGAGCATCTGGCTTTGTTTTTGTTTGTTTGTTTGCTTTTTTTTTATGCCTACAGCACCTGGTCTTCCTAGGTGATCTCCCATCCAAATACTAACCAGGTCTGACCCTGCTTGGCTTTCGAGATCAGACGAGATTGGGCTTGTTCAGGGTGGCATGGCCATAGACAGCATCTGGCTTTGTATGGCAGTATGGCCTTAAATGCAGATGAAAGGTCTCATGTCTTTTATTAGACAGGATAGTTGTAAAAATCAAATGAGGTCATGCAGACCGTTCATATAAACTGTAATGTGATGGACACATATAGCATATGTTAGGAAGGATTTCTAAACTTGAGAAGAAGCCCACATGATCCCCCTATGACGTTAATATCACCTGTGTGTTATGCAGAGCAAGGTAGATGATGACAAACAACATTCCCTGCAAACACTTACCCGTGACTCGGTTTCCTGTTCTGGAAAGTTTGCCATGTTAAAATGTTTTCTCTACACAATTGAATAAAACCAGCATTTATGCAGATTTTACCCATCAGTAAGTATCAATGGAATTCCCACTGTGTGCGCAAGTGCCAGGCGGGATCTCGGGAATTCAGAGACCAGAGGGTGGCCTTTGAACCGGAGACTTTGAGTCTTGGGGGAAAGATGGGCAGTAAGGAATGGAATGGTCGTGTCCTGGGGAGAGGACAGGCAGTAAGGGACAGCTGCACCAGCATGACGAGGGGGGTGGAGGCGCAGGACTGCAGGAAGGCTTCCCGTGGAAGTAAGTGATGCTGGAACAAAGACAGTATTTGCCAGAAGAGAGAGAGCGAGGGCAAGCAAGGGGGCGGGGAGAGAGAGAGAGAGAGGAGATGAACTCATGGGGGTTGGGGGTAGAGGACAGGGACGGAGAGTGGGGCTTTTGTCGCAGGTGGGAGAGGCGCCACGTGCACGGACTGAAGCAGCCTTAATTCTGTCCTCGGCTTGACTAAGTTCTGGGCAGGCGTCTTCCTGACTCCAGCCCCTGGCCTCCTCTGCACTTACAACGCCTACTTGAGAAAATTTGCTGTTCTGAACCCTTTTTCCGCCCCTTTGAGATATAGATCTTATTCCACTCTCGTGCCAGTTCTACAACCCAGAAAATGTCTTTTGCAGGGACCTATAGGGGCCATGCCTTTGAAATGTGATTATCAAGGAAGAGTGCTCCCATCCCCCAGTCACTGTGGGAGGTGGGAGCCTAGCTCTGGTAAGCACCAATTAGCACACCCAGGTGGCCACTCACACTGGCCAACCACAGTACCCTGCAGTACTTTCTGACTAGCTCGCCCCCTTTACCCATGCTGAAAAACCATCTTCTGTTTCAGTGGAATCGAGTTCAATCTCTCTTCCTATTGCAATAGATTCTCTCCCCTACCACAATTGCCTTGAATAAAGTCTTCCTTCCCTGTTTAAAACCTCCAGTGCAATTTTTTAATTTACAAGACAAAAGCAAAGGAACAAAAACAGAGGTGAACAGAGAATTAGAACCAAGATGGGTGAACCATGGCTTCTGGAGCTGTTTAGATATAGAACTGCCTTCCAGCTCCCTGTCCTGGGATCCATGCCTCATGAGCTGTTGGGGATGCCAGGTTGGTTGTTCAGCTGCGTCTGCCTTGCTGAAGAGAATACCTACCACATGATTTGGCCATTCACAAGAAACAACTACCCTGAACTAAGCAACCGTAACCTACCAGTGCACGATTCAGAGAGCTGGAGGAGAAAGCTTTTCCAGTGAGGAACAGTGGCATTGGCTTTGAAGAAAAATGCCTTCATTTTTAAACACTGATAAATGGGGACCTTTGTGCTCTGGAACTTGTGTGAGGTGCTTAGTGGAGTGGTGAGGGCAGTCAGAAGAACTGGCAGGTAGAATAGAGTGTGTGTTACAAGGAAGGGATTATATGTCGAGCTCATCAGCCATTTCTGCACGCCTGTGTCCCTAAGGTGTCCCTGGGCGAAGTAGCTAAAATTCCCATGTGCCCAGCAGCAGTTAGCCTAGTTGACTTGCTAATGGCCGGCACGTCAACCTGATCTTACCAGTCACCAGGATCCAAACCGCCAGTGACTCACGATGGAATTTTACCTGACTAGACAGAGAGGGACACTAACTAGCACTGATGTTCCTGGGTGACAGTGACGGGCAGCTGTGTAACCAGAACTGAGTTGTTTTGACAGGCTTCACATTATTCTCAGGATATTGAGAGTCATTGGCCCTCGTTGATTTTGTCTGCTCATTGGTACGCACTGGTGGTTTTAAAACTGTGTAATCTTCATCGGGATGTGGGTATAGAGGAGTTCAACACATAGGCCCAGAGGCTTATCATAAAATAAGTCTTATCATAAATAAAGTTTATCATAAATAAGTCCCATTTGGGACTGCAGGCAGCTTTTTTGTTCCCACTACTGGTTTCATGTTTGCTCTTTTGGATGGGAAATTGAAGGAATAATAAAATAGCTCACAATAATTTATACTCAGATTTTATTTTTCTGATGTAGCTTCTAACGTCGTGGGTCTCCTGAATCTTGTTTTCTCTCCTTTCTGACTACCTCCAAGTGATTTTCTATGTTCACAGCTATAAATCACAGTTTCTCCTCAGTCATTACTTGAAAGTTTCTGGGTACTTGGAAGGAAGGAAAGGTTTTCTGTGGCTGGGGGGCCCTCGGCAGAGCAGCAATGCATGAACTCAGTCCTTAATGGCTCCCCTGGCCCCCAAATCTGCTAAGAAAACCAGTGAGCCTATGCAAAAAAAAAGAAAAAGAAATTTATTCAAATATGACATCCATGCATCCCAGAATTCTTTTTCTAGCTCGTCCCTTTTGAACACCTCTACATGAGAGGCTGTGAGTTTAATACCAACCTACCATTGAATTGTTGTGCAATCAAAGACAAATGATTTAGTCTGTAGATATACATATATATTTTTAACATGGGGTCTAACTTGATTTTTCAACACTCAAGCAATATGAGTAAAAATCAGCTATTTTTTTAAATGCAAATATCTTGACAAAATTCAGCCCTACCTTGTTTCATTTAATGGATTTGAACACTTTGAAGGAGTGCCCACATCACTGAACTAACTACGATGTGCATGAACGTTTTTCTGAAACATTAAATCCTAAGGTGAAGAGTAGTCGTTAACCAGTTGATCAATGACTTCATGGAAACATTGAATAAAAATATTAAATTTGACATCATCTAATATGGAAGTCACAGAGCAGAAAATAAATTTAAGGAATCAATGGTCAAGCTCCCGCTCTGCAAGCAGGTGTTCGAATCCCAGAAGGGGAGTTGGTCGTTTCGTCTTCCAGCCCCCAACCCCTCCCCACCAAGGAGGTTTTCAGGAAACTCTCAGTAGCTCATTCTAGTATTTGGTCAGTCTAATTGTCAGAAAGTTATTTCTTATGTCTAATCCCTATTCCTTCTATTTTAATTTAGACATTAGGTGGACTTATTTCAGCTGATAAATACATAAGATATCTGTCTTAGCCTGCTTGGGATGCCATTACAAAATGTCATAGTCTGAGTAGTTTGAATAACGGAAATAACAGAAACTTATTTTCTCGCAGTTCTGGAACTGGATGTCAGCACGGTCAGCGTCCGGTGAGGACTCTCCTCCGGACTTGCAGACGGCAGCCTTCTCGCTGTGTGTTCATATGGCCTTGGTGCATGAGAATGGATGGGTAGAGGACCAAACTCACTGGTGTCTCTTTTTATAAAGGCACTCATCACATCATATCGGGGGCCTGACCTCAGGACGTCATCTAGCTCTAAATATCTCCCAAGGACCCCGTATCCACATGTCATCACACTGGGGGGGAGGGACACAAACGTTCAGTCCGTGACAACAGCCTGTCTCACACTTTCCTTTCTTTGGGCTTTATCATTCTGAAATTCTAAATATTTCATAAGACATGTTATTTTAAAAAATAATGCCTCCTTCTTAGCCCTGTGCAGTTCCTTACTTTCATAAACATGTGAAGATGTGAAACTATGATAATACACAGATATACACACATATGTGTAGTATCTCTTTAGCATCTGGGAAAAATAATAAACTTAGATTCATACTTTACTGCTTACATCAAAATAAACCCCAGATGAAAATAAGAATGAAATGTTAAAATTTGGACCTTAAAGATATTAAAAGAGAACTTGAAAATTTAACAAATAACCTCAGAGTAGGAGAGACATTTTAAGCAAAGTCCAAAACTCAAATTACACTGACAAATATTATATGTGACCACATAAATACCATCAATAAAGTAAAAGCAAATACATAAACTAGGAAAATATTTATAACATGTCACAAAGAGGTGATATCTTTAAGACATACACAGCTCTCACAAATTAGCAAAAACAAATTTTTAAAAAACCTAATAAAAAAAATTGGGCAATAACTGTGAAAAATACTTTAAAATACATTTTCTAAAAAGTCAATGTTACTTATTTTAAAAAGACAATAAAAACTAAATGACACACTATTTTCGATTATTAGATTATCAAAAAAAAAACTTGATAAACGTTGGCAGTAGTGTGGAGAATTCTCTCTTAACGTTGCTGTTCGAAGTATTCTTTAACATCACTGTTTTAAAGAGTGATATGGAGATATTCCCCAAATGTAAAAAGCACGTAGCCTTCGACCTGGCGATGCTTTGACAGGAGCTCACAGGTGTGGGAAATGACGCTGCCCGAGGGCGAGCCGAGCCGTGTTGTTTGGGGCAGTGTAAAACCAGCATCAGTACCTACCTCGTGCAGTGGATCATGTTTATTCAATGAAATACCATGTAATTTTCTAATAATAAGGGAAGCTCACCGTTTCAAAAAAAATTACATTTCACTGTATTCTGATAGGTTTTGTTTTCATTACTCACCCTGTGGAAGCATTGCATGAAAAAGAGCCAGAGTAACGGCCCTGATGTTATTTTGGGAGGAAAATTTC
>CM053501.1:99991562-100083869 GCA_028627145.1 Eidolon dupreanum
CTCTCTGGAGTAATTCTGACCAAGAAATTGCTCAGCTCTTAAGGCCCGCGTTTCTCGTGTTGAGTGGTGGTGGTTCTTGGGGTTATTTAAATGAGATAGTCCACACAGAGCACACTCACGGCCGTGCCTGGCACCTGATAAGCGCATGGGACAGCTGGTGGGTTAGGGAAGCATGGAAACGCTTCTGCTGGAAAAATGTGGACTTATTAAGCAACCCGATGTCCCCAAGGACACAGGTGGCCACTCAGACGGTGCACAAACCAAGTTCACAGGGAGACACCTCCCCAGATACTTCAGAAACTCAACCATTCTAGCATCTCGAGGGTCCTCCCAGCCCCACACCTTCCCAGGATCCCGTGACACACCCTCCCAGGATCACGTGACACTGAGTGCAGCGGCAGAAGTTCCCCCCGCTCCCGGGCCAGCGGATGCTTCGAAGTCACAGTGCCATCTGCAGGGCGCACATTGTAGTGGAGTCGGCTTCCGTCGGGGCCATCGTGAAAAAATTAACGGTGTTCTAAAGCAATTAACGGTGTGACCAGGGAGAGCAGGAAACAGAGTCGTTCTGCACAAGTCTCCTCGGCAAAGCTCTTCCGCCATGTGGAGCCTCGCAGGAAAAGGAGACAGAAATTCCCAAAACGTTCTAACCGCTTCTGACTACATTTTTTATGTACATCTTAATGCCTTACATCTTAATATCAGTGTTTCTGTGTATGAAAGGAATGTTTTCCTGTATGCAAATGCATTTTCCCCCGTTGTGCTCAGTATGTGTGTCCTCCCTGGATCTCACGAGCAGGAATCTGAAAAGGTGACGTGTATACAATGCCGGTTCTGGCCCACCGGTGTTGCCTTTTTGCATCTTTGAAACTTGTTTTTCTCCCAGAGAGACTTGGTACTGCACAGAGAGAGACGGGCAGGCAGGTGCAGGGCAAAGGTGCGAGTCCCTGGGACTAATGACACTCGAAGCACCAGCCACGACACGCAGGAACACACGCGCTACCTGACGCTTCCACGCCACCGACAGGAAATTTCTAACTTCACTCAGATTTCTTTAATGTCTGGGGTTACAACACCGGGGAGTTTTGATCGGTTGAGGAAGGAGCAGCCTTGCTACCCCCACCGGTACCGTTTGCTTTGTAAATTCCTTCCATTTCGTGGGCGTCTAACTGTGTTCAGATGAGTCCTGATCCAACTGATGATTTCAGAGTTTTTAATTAAGCGAAGCTCCAGGTCCCTGCCTCTGAATAATTTAGTGTAACTACGCCCCTGGAGGCAGCGCTTATTTAAATGAACAAGGCTATGTGACCTCAAACGTCCATTTCCAAATATTATGCAGCAGAGCAGTTCATAATTAAAAGAATGTCTGCTTCACATAACCTAAACGAATGCTTGAATTTCTACCACGGATGCTTAACGCGAACCAAATGGAGCGCAGATATTGAAATGGGGTTAACTTGGGAAACTGAAAGTCGTATTCGAGGAGGAAGGTAGGGGCCATCAAGGCAAACAGCTCACGGCATTTAGATGGTGATGATGCTGATATAGGGTCCGCGGGCGATAGACTGTGCTTTGTTCATTCAGCTTACGCATCTGTCTTTATTATGAAGCATTTGCCAGCCTTGTACCTTGAAACCAACACTCTCCTTTTATTTGTAAAGCCAAGATCTTCCCTTTATTATCTGTCTGCCTTTGGGCAAGTCATTTTGCCTGAACCTTGATTTCCTCAACTGGCCAACGAAATTACTAACCTTCCTCATAGAGTGGGAATGGGAGTAAAATTAGACAGAGTGCTGGCAGTAGTATATATTTATTAGCATTATTTTTAAAGCCTATTAAAATCGCTGTTTAAAATCAAGTGTGTGCATCAATAAAAATCCTCAAGAGCTTTATGTTCACGGCTATATATCTAAATCTATATATATCAAGAAGACCTAGGGGAGTTATAGTCTCATAGGCCGTTAAGCGTCAATTAGGCTAAAAGCTCCCCTGAAAAGCAAAGAAGTCACTTGTAAAGTGACATCGAGTCCCGTCTCCTATAAAGCCGTCCATGCACTCAAATGCACATTTGGTGAGTTTATGCTTTCTGTTTCCTCCTAAATTTCAGTTGATACAATGCTTATTGATTCTTCGCAACGGGCCAAGATCAGCGTATTTGATTTCACAGTCATTTCTTCACCCCTCGCAAGAATCTTTAGTGTATTATCAATTCAATATTTTAAAATGAGAACACAGTGACTCGGACCATGTGAGAGGCGTTTCAAAGTTGCACCAGCGAAGAAGAGAAAAGCCCGCGTTCAGCCTTCACATCATAGCTTTGGGCCAGTTCAACTACTTCCTGTCACTGAACCGCTGAGCACGAGGCACTGAGGGCTCTGTGGGCACCAGACCACGCCTGAGTGTGTGCCACCCTGCCTCACCACTGGAGCTGTCTCTGAAATCCACGGGTCAGGACCTCTCCCTCTGCTGACAGCCCTTTCAAGGCCTGGCCGATGCACTCGGCTACAGTCCACAGCAGAGCCCTGCACCGCGGCCACGGCCACTTTCTGCCCTCACTTCCATGTGGCCTTGAGGCAGTGTTGAGAGGGAAATCCTCCCAGTGGGCAGAACCTCGGCTGTGCACTTGACCATCCCCGTATACAGAAGAAGAAGTGGCCACAGAGTGGATTATATACAAGACTCGTGGGACAGTGATGAATGGTTGACCAGCTAGCTGGTCAGGAACCAGGAAAGTAGAAGAGTGAGTGATGGACACGGAGCGGTCTGGACAGAGGAATGTGGAGGGGAATACAAGAGTGGGTAGACACGAAGAAGAAGAATCTTTGCATCATGTATGGGCGTCTGTTACAGAAGGCGCTCTAAGCGACCAGTTAGGCAAAATGACTCCAGCAGTTCACATCAACCAGTCTTTATCATTGGCTTAAATCACAACTTTGCGCTTCTAGAGGGCGGGGACTCTATTTATATCATTTGACCTTTGCATGCCAGGCGCTGTGCACTACACGTGGCACATAGTAGGGACTCATTATATGTTCATGGAAAAAATGAGTGTCATCATTCGTTCAGCATCCTCCTTTGGTTTGTTGCTTTGTTTTTCTGTTTGTTTGTTTTCTGCTTTTTACTTGGAAATAAGAGGAGAAAAAGACATAATTTATGAAAATCACTGTGCAGTGCCCAAATCACTTTCACATCCAAGGTCAAAAGGATTTGTCTTCAAAAAAGTATAACAAGGCTGACCTTGGGGGTACTCTTTACGGCCTCCATGCCTAGGCCTTGAATCCAGAGAAATGACAAACTCCTGGCAAGCTTGATGAGAGTAAAGGAGTTAAATATCTGTTTTTCCACACACCACAAACAGTGTTCGGGGGCTCCAAGATGCTGAAAGTGTGGAATGACAGATTCGTATTTGTGTTTTAGCAGGAAGAAACCTCGGTCTTTTTTTAGCTAATAATTATATCAACCAGGTTTGGCAGCCTCAGGCTGTTTTTCTTCTCCCCAGACAAGGTCTTTCTTACAGTAAGATATAAATAATGACACAGCGTTTTTACACCCAATAAGCCCACACACACTGTAAATTTATAGTTTTCTTCCATCTGTGAGGACGAAAAGTGCATCCTGAAGAAGAAGAAAGAAACCTTGAATTTCTTCAACGCTAAACCTAGTCCATTATGAGGACAGAAAGATAAATCTTTTTGGCCTAAATGTAGTTCATTTTACCTTGAAAATCTGTCCAAAAATACATCTGAAATTGAGTTTGCATTGTAATTGAAGAGACAAAAATTGTTTTCATCATAGCATAAGGCAGTAGCATGAATAGCCGTTCCTATGGACTCTTGTGGTTTGGGAGACAGGAAACTTCAAGCAGGAAGGGAAGGATGGAGCAGAGATCATGAGGGTCTTTCGGTTGGCACGATGTGCCCTGTGTTTTACACTTTCATGCCCGTGTTGAATCTCTCCTCTAGACCCGGTCAGATGCAGACAGACTCCACTGAGCAAGGGTATTTGTTCATTGAACAGAAATCCAGACTGTTGTGGGTTTAAGAATACATGGAGGGTGGGCTAGGACATTTGGACCAATATTTCCACTGAGGACAACCAGAAAACTTGGACATGATCTAAAAAGTCTGCAGGGAGATATGAGAGAGAGCTGGTCAAGTCGCGACATAATCAGGACTTAGATCCAAGAGAGGATTTGAGATCTAATTTTACTTCATGGCATCCTCCAAATTCTAAAAAATGTAGGAAAAAAGATATATTATGAGCAGTACTTCTGATGGCCTCTTAGGACCATGGGAAAAAATGGACTCCAGGTCTCACAAACAGTGGAGAGAGGTCCTGGTAAGCTATCCCAGATCTAAGCTGCGAAGCTTTTGGAACTCACCTCCAGGTAAATGTGAGTTCTTTAAAAAAAGAAACAGGCTAACTTCAGCAATTACTTAGCCAAGCTTTGAATCATTTCAAAGTCTCAGACCCTGAGACTCACTAAGGTGAGCCAGAATCTGGTGCCAACACCTGCCAGAGCAAAATTAAATTTCAAAAATTCAGTACCCTCTAGAAGACAGAATCATTACTCCAGGTTGTCAAGGATACTTTCACAATTTTGTATACGATATCTTATGCTTGATCCAAAAAGGCCAGTATACAATCAGACAAATAACGTGAATTAAACTGAAGAAAAAAAACAGTAGAAACAAATGTGCATTTTCAGAGATATAAAACAAGAATGGAAACTGGAGAAAAGAATCAAAAAGTATAAAACGAGAAAAGAAAAATTATATACATAAAAATTAAAATGACTAAAATTAAGAATTCTTAGATGAATTATCAGTAGATTAGATACAGCTAAAGAGAAAACAAATGAATGGAAAGATGAGAAAATAAAAATCTAGAATGAAGTAGAGAATTAAAAAGAAAAGAGAATAAGTGAAAATATCTAACATATGTAAAATTATCTCAGAGGGAGAAAAAAGAGTTAACATAAAGTAGAACCAATTGATATTTGAGGAGAGAAGGAATGAAAATTTTCAAAAATTGACGAGGGATATGGAGACACAAACTGAAAAAGCTTCTGAATTCACAACCCAGAAAAATAAAAAGAAAGCCACAAATTTCAGAGTAAACTTGAAGAAAATCAAACACAAAAAGAAAATATTAAAATATGCCAGAAGAAAGATATTACCTCTAAAGAAGCAGTAAGACTTGGAACTTCGTTTATAACAAGAACAAAGAGAACTAGGAAAAAATGCAATGATATATTCATAATGTAAAAAGAAAAATAAAACGACAAACTGAAAGTCTTCATCAAAAAAATAAACTCTCTCCAGTTTGAAGTAAGTAATTCAGACAACAATAGCAACGGCAAATTTTTAAAAAATTATAAATTATTACTAACAGACCTGTAAGTCAGGGAATATTTACAAATGCCTTCAGATAAAAGAAAAATGATTTTAGTTGAAAGTTAAAGACATAGGAAAGAATAGAATGAAATCAATAAAAATGGTAAACATATGGCTAAAACTGAAGAAATATTGAATACTAAAAGTAATATTAATAACATTTAAAAGTTTAAATATGTGTAAAATTAAAACACACAGTTAATAAAATTAAAGTTATAAGACGATGAAATAGAAATAAAGCATTTTAAGGCCTTTGCATCATTAAGCAAGAAAGTGAAGCACCAAGGAATGTCGGTTGTTAATGAGTCAGGGTTGAAGGTTGCGATCTGTGAGGAAACAACTAAAAAAGACTAAAATAATATATAATTTCTAAACAGATAGAGGGACATATAAAATCCAAGTACCACCTGCCAAGCCGCAATAGGTATTCCTGATCATCAGATACTCTGTACAAAAATGATAATGAGTCTACTCCCAATTATTTTTAATAAGAAATTTATAATTCATTGCACCTTAACCAAAACCCCTAGTCAATGCCCTCAACTGCAGTAAAACAGTAACACACTAAATTGAATAATATATCTTCACTGACAAATGGTTTGCTTTTCCAAGAAGTTCACACACAGGCTATTCTTATTTTTTACCTATTTTGTATAACAATTTTATTGAGATATACTTTATATTTTCTTTGGAGTTTTTAAGTTTAGCTCTTACATTTAGGTCTATGACTCATTTCAAGTTAATATTTATATACGGTGTGAAGTAACTGTCTAACTTCATTGCCTGTATATGGCTATACCGCTGTTCTAGCATTATTTGTGGAAAAGACTCTTCTTCTTTCCCCATTGAATGGTTTGACACATTCGTAAAGAATCGATTGATTATAAATGTGAGGGCTGTTTATGAACTCTCAGTTAGATTCATTGTTCCATATGTAAATAAGTCGATTTTATGCCAGTACCACACTGTCTTGATTTGCAGTAAGTGTTGTTTTGAGTTTTGAAATCAAGAAGTGTAAGACTTCCAATTTTTTTCTTAATTTTCAAGATTGTTTAGGTTATTATGGTCCCTTAAATTTTCAAATGAATTTTAGGTCGGCTTTCCAAGTTTTGCAAAGAAGCAAGCTGCATTCTGATGGAGATTGCAATAAATCTATAGGTTCACTGCAGGAGTGTGGTCATCTTAACATTAAATCTTCCAATCAATAAATATGGATTTTTTTATTTATGTGACACTTCTTTAATTTCTTTTAATAATAGTTTGTAGTTTTCAGAGTATCAGCTTTGTACTTCTTTTGCTAAATCGATTCTTAAGTATTTTGCTATTATTATTAATGCTATTGTAAATGGGATTTTCTTAATTTCATTTTTGAATTGTTTGCTACTAGTGTATAGAAGCACAATTGATTTTTGCATATTTATCTTGTGCCGTGCAACATTGCAGGACTCATTCACTCATTCATTAGTCAAAACAGTATTTTAGTAGGTTCCTTAGGATTTTCTACATATAAGATCATGAAAGATCATGTCATATGTGAAAAAAGATAATTTTCTTTCTTCTTTTTCAGTCTAGATGACTTTTCTTTTTCTCTTCCTTTCTTTTTGCTTGCTTCCTTCCTTCCTTCCTTCCTTCCTTCCTTCCTTCCTTCCTTCCTTCCTTCCGTCCTTCCTTTCTTTTTTACCTAACTGTTCAAGCTTAAGCCTTCACTACACCGTTAACATCCTTGTCTTGGTCCTGATCATAGGGAAAAGCACTCAGTCTTCCACCATCAAATATGATGCTATATATAAGAGTTTTATAGATGTCCTTTATCAGAAGGAGAACGTTCACTTTTATTTCTAGTTTCTTGAGTGTTTTCATCATGAAAGAATATTGGTTTTTTTGAAATGCTTTTTCTATTTCTATGGAGATAATCACATGGTGTTTGTTTTTAATTCTATTAACATGTTTTATTAGATTCATTGACTTTCAGGTGTTAATTCAATTATGCATTCCTAAGATTAAAACCATTTGGTCACGCTATACAATTATTTTATAATACTGCATTCAGTTTGCTAGTATTTTGTTGAGGATTTTTACATCTATATTCCTAAGAGATATTGGTCTGTAGTTTTCTGTTCTTATGGTGTTGTTGTCTGCTTTCGGTACCAAGGTAAAACTGGCCTCACAGAATAAGTTGCCAAGTAGTCCAGCCTCTTCTATTTGATGAAAGATTTTTGTGAATAATCGGTTTTAATTTTTATTCATATGCTTGGTTGAATTTACTAGTGAGGTCCTCTGAGATTAGACTTTATGAGAAGTTTTAAATTACTAATTTAATTTATTTACTTGTTATAGATCTATTCAGACTTTCTAATTCTTTCTCTATGACAGTTATAAGCAGACCTGAATGTCTTAAATGTGCACGTGTGTGTGTGTGCCGTTAACTACATTATGAAAACATCTACTCTAATGCCTAGGAATAAATTGAATAATATATGTGTATGACTTCTTTGCAGGAAAAAAAAAGTTACTTAAAAAAAATTACAAAGCACATAATTTTATGAAAAAATATGCCAGGCTTATCAATTATATCATTAATTTTTAAAGTGAAAATTCTCCCCAATTAATCTATAGAGTCAATGCAATTCCAAAAAAAATAACAATGGGGTTTTATGTTTTAAAATTTTCATGGAAAAACATAGCACTAAGAATATAAAAAAAACTCTTAAAGAAAAATAAACACTAAGCGGGAGGATTTATTTTACTGGATAACCAAATAAATCCATGAATAAGAAATATAGTGCTGTATTGGTACAAAGATAAACAAATAGATACATGGAAGACAACAGATTCCAGAAACAGACCACATGTATATGGACAATTGGCTTTTGACAAAGGGGAAGAAGCAACACAGTAGAGAAGGAAGAGTCTTGAACAAATCGCACACAGTCAGGTGAACAACCATCTGAAAATGAAACCAGACTCCTAACTCACATCGAATAAAAAATTCATTTCCAAGTAGGCTATGAAACAGATGTGGAAAAAAAAACAAGTATGCTCTTAGAAATTATTAGAGAAGGATGCCTTTTCAGAATAGAAAAAAACTTTTAAACAGAATACAAAACTCACTAAGCATAGAGATAACGATGGATAATTTTAACTAACTTTAGTGCTTTCACTTTAGAAGGTGAAAAGACAATCCAAAGAGTGAGGCAAGATATTTACAACACTAGAATCAGAAAAGGCTCGTGTTCAGCATAAGGGACCTCCTACAATATGCAAAATGATAACTATCCCAATAAAAAACAGATGACCAATTTGACCAGACATTTTGCAAAAGAAGGAATCAGAATGTCCATTCAACATTTAAAAATGTGTTCAAGCTAAATTACAACCAAGGAGACACAAATTAAAACTACAAGGAACTGACACTCTACCTACCAGAAGAGCTAAAATTCAAAATGCTAGGATGTCATGTTTTAGTGAGAGTCTACAGCAACAGACTCTCATCAAGTGCTAGTAGAAGTCTCAGTTGCTGTTAGCATGTAGAATTCTCTACTAAAGTTGAAAACATACATGTTCTACAACCCAGCAGTTCTCTCCTAAGAAATGTAAGTACATGCAACCAAGAGATATGAACAAATTTGTCACAGCAACAGCAGCAGTCAGCCCGAGCTGGAGACAACCCAGATGTCCTTCGATGATCTATTGGATAAATTAAATTATAATATATTATTACGATGTTTCTAAGAAATTTAAAAAATGTACAACTATGTAGATGAAATTCACAAATATAATGTTGAGCAAAATGGCCTAAATCTTCCCAGGACAAAATATTTCATTTTGTCATTTCAAAGGAGAAAAGAAAGAATGCAGATGAGGATAAAGAGAAAGAAATACCAGAAATACCAGACATGAAAAAAGCCAGAAACTAAAAGTGAATTTATTAGAGTCAGAAAAAATTTCCCCACCGAACATCATCAGGCAATGTTGGTTTAAATCCAGTGTGAAGTGAAATTCAACAGCTCCATGTTCTTCCTCTTGCATTTTGATTATAAATTGGGAGGAAATGGGTATTTGTCAAATACCACACGTCACATCTTCAGTATCTCTCCAAGTTTCTTATTGACGGGGCTAGACTGAGACCCAAACCTTCTTGACAAACAGATGGTTTGGTCTCCTTCAAAGTAATATTCCTTAAAGACGAATACACACACAAGCAAAAACGTTGTGGATGTTGATTTGGGTCCAAGTATCATGTGGAAAAAAAGAGAAAGACAACCCCAGTGGGTAGCAGGCCTCCACTTGCCTGGTCCTCCCACGCCCCATGCCCACCGAAAGCTGCAGAAGGCCTGAGCATCCCAGCGTGTCGCTCCAGCATGCCCTGTGGTGGCCCCAGCCCCCTCCCCAAGCAGCTTATTAAAACACCCCATTCAATCACCTCTGATACTCTCTGAGCAGAGTTCTGGTCGACCCGCTCCTGGTGAGTCAGCTCCCTTGTGCTGTCTCCACAGGCCTGTGCCTCACCAGGCCCTCCCCTCAGCCAGCGTGTGAGCCTGTGTGTACAGCGTGGCCCTCGGGGCACCGTGAGTCTGACACGTGGCGGGTGCTGACCCGCACTGCTCCTGCCCACAGGTTGGGTGTTCCACGTGCGCTTTTGCAATATCAAGTATTAAAGGCTCTTATTGAGATGCATGTGTATTATTTGGTATAAATCACACATGAAAATGTGACCAGTTATAAAGATGGTATCCCATTAATATTTGTATTAGTCAGTCTATTAACAAACATTTGAACACCCACCACCAACCCTAACAGGACTGACATGAGACAGATGTGTTTGGGAAGGGACAAGGAGGAGTGGTGTGAGAGACATTTTGTCAGTGGATCCCAGGGAGCCAGGAGTCCGTATGACAATATGACAATACTAGAAGTACTGAGAGGAATCGGGGAGGTGAGGGGATGGGAAACAAGAGATGGGGACAATTAAAAATGGTGGGTGCTGACGACAACTCCTGACAGGCTGAGACCATGGCTAGGTACAGTTATTACTGCATTACTACTGTTATTACTAATGCTTTTGTAGATCTAAAATACTTAAAATTCTCACTCATTTAACACTCATTTTTACATGTTGTTCATTTTGCTACAAAAAAATAATGGCTTTTTATGCGAAAAATAATTAGTTTGATTTCCGTATCCATGGATTTTAGGTAGGATTTAGAAAGACATAGTATAAATATTTTAGACAAGAGTTAGAGGAATATGAAAAAAAATAATCTAAGACGCACTACTTCACAATTAGGTCACAGACTCTATTTTTCAGGGAAAAATTTTAACTCTCCACATTGGTACTTTTCCACTCAAACAAGGCCACTTTGCTGGTTTATATTTAAAACAGAATAGTTTCCTGGCAGAATAGTTTCTCCTTCTCTCTCAATATCATACGTTGGGAAATTGAAATATAAACAGGATTTCTTTCCTGAAATATTTTAAAACAACTGTACATGCATTTTCCCATTTTTCATAAAGTTCTTCCCAGAAAAGGCAGATCTAAGATGTCCTGTGGCAACTGAAGATTCACTCAGCCGCGAATGTGTAAGTGGAATTCGAGAAAAGAATTCATGCTCCCTACTCTTTCCCAGTGAAAGGTATGCAATGTTTATCTTTTCCGTCATGTCCTTGAAGAGGCTGCTGGGGAGAGAGGTGATTACCAGTGCTTGCCACCCCCACCGGGGGATTTTTTTCTTACAGCCCCTGAGCTGTGTCAAGACCAAATTCTGAAAACCAGAAAGCTAATGAAATATTTGTGATTCAAACAGCCGAGCTTAGGGAGGCATTGGCCATCTGCAGACAGCTGGTGCAGCTGGACGGCTGGCAGCTTCCTGCACAGGGCCACCTCTTCCGGCCTGGGTGGCACCCTGCGGATGGCAACTAGGTCAACTCCCTCCCACTGGTACTCACTCCCCTGAAATTCTTTGGAAAGATAGCAAGCATCTCAAGACGACAGGCAGGCCGCCGAGCTCTCCAGGCTGGGTATGAGGTTCCTCCATTGTGGATGTGGCTGTCCCCTGGGGGCAGTCACCTCTCAGTCCCATCCTGAGGATGACGGACCTTCTCTTTGTTCCTCTTTACTCCGTTAACCACTAAGACCTTCCTAGTTCCAAACACACTCCCATCCCCGTTACATCCCCTTCTCTCAAAAATGAGAAAGAGTGTTATGATAGGTAAGAGAAAAAGACGTGGAGAGGAACATCCCCCATTCCGCTACTGCTGCCCCCACATCCTCTACCTAGTCGCACATGTGCACACACAGGGATGCACGCATGCACACACACATTCACACATGCACTCACACGTGCACACACTCATGCACGCATACCTTTTGCCAATATCAGCAAAGGAAAACTTACCGAACCTGAAAAAGGAGCCTTGGCCATTTTTAGTTCATTTTATTCTTCATGAAATCAGGAACACTAGAAAATAAATAAAATCTCTTTATACAGCAATTTTCTCCAATGATATGTTTCCAAAAAAAACAAAACTCAAAGTTATAAATAGTCAAGTACAGTATATCTTCTCTTTCGGAAGTTGCACATATACCGACTAACATTTTAAATAACAGTAAGTGGTCCTTTTCTTCATGTCTTTTATGGTTTGCAAGTCTTCATTTTATGTAATGGTAGGATTGGTTGCCCTCATACTGCAGTATAGTTAATCAATCATTAAGTCACTGGCAAGAGATTATTATACTTGGCAATTATCCCAACTCACAAAAATGTCTTAGATGTTTGAAATGTTTGTTTCCTGTAGCGTTCTCATTTGCCTCCAAAACCTGTTACACTATTCATATAGACTAAATTTACGAGAGCATATATTCTTCAATTTCACTCCCTAGTGAAAATCTGATTAGTCAAAGCCAGAGGACATAAATAGTCGTTAAATAAAAAGCCTCTATGAGATAGCACATTTATACATATATTCATTTGCTTCTGGATACCTAACATTTCTCAGCAGAAAGTCATCTTATTGAAGTTTGAAATTATTTTAACATAAGTCGTGTTGAATACATGGCCTAACCAAGATTATGTTCTCTAATCTCGTTGTCCAAAATACCTTGTTCATAGTGAGAACATTAACAATAACAAAGATAAAAACAAAATTGAGAAACATGAAGAAATAGAGGTCCTTCGATGTAAAACTTTATGTGATTAGTACTTGATGGGATAATAGCGTAATCTAGAAGCCTTCAAATCCTTGACCTATTAAAAACTTAAATATGTAATTATTTTCGTAAATCATTCCATCTTCCTCATTTTCCCTAACAATGAGGGAAATACTTTTTCCATGGATATTATTATTTGTGTATGAAAAAAGTCTACCTAACTATAAAGACAGGAAAGGAAGTGAAAAGAGAAAAGCTAATCAAAGTGACCTCTAGTCTAACACTCTATGATTAGTTTAAGACAATTGATGTCATGAGTCTCATTTTCCCACCCATAATGTGGATACTAATACTTTCTCCATGTAGTTGTTGGGTAATAGGATGAGATAGTGCAGAAAAGGTATTCTATGAAGTTCTTCATAGTTCATAGTACCTTAGGCACCTCTTAGCAGAAGCAGACACTATTGGTTGAATCCGGTGGGAGGATACTAGGAATTTTAATTTTCTTCTTTATGAGATTTTTACAATTTGTATTGTGTTACTTTTAAAATCATAAAAAGTTGGCATATTTTCATTTTAAAAGACGCATACAAATACAGAATGAATTGTGATTGTGGTTATTAGTATTAAAAGTTTCAATTTAGAAACAGATATATAGACCAATGGAACAGAATAGAGAGCCAAGACATAAAACCACACATCTGTAGTCAACTGATCTTTGACACGTGTCTCAAGAATACAAAGTAGGGAAAATCCAGATAGTTTCTTCAACAAATGGTGTTGGGGAAACTGGATATAATGTGCAAGAGAATGAAGTTGGATACTTTTCATACACCATACATAAATACCAACTCCAAATGAAGTGAAGATTTAAAATTAAGTCCTAAAACTGTAAAATTCCTAGAAGAAAAATAAGACGAAAACTTCATGACATTGGTCTTGCCAATGGTCTTTTGGATATGACATAAAAAATGCAAGGAACAAAAGTAAAATTAGACAAGTGAGACTACACCAAACTAAAAACTTCTCCACGACAAAAGAAACAATCAAGCAAAAGGGGCAACCTACAGAAAATATTTGCAAACCATATATCTGATAAGAGATTAATCTCCAAAAGGAAAGCCTATGACTCAATAGCAAAAGAGCAAATAATCCATTTTTTTAAAAATGGACAAAGGACTTGAATAGACATTTCTCCAAAGAAGACATACAGATGGCCAACAGGCGTATGAAAAGATACTCAACATCACTGATCATCGGGAACATGCAAATCAAAACAATAATAAGATATCACCTCACACCCATTAAGATGGTTATATCAAATATATATGCGTATATATACGTATAAATATATATATGTGTGTGTGTGTGTATATATATCCAGTATTAGCAAGGATGTGGAGTAATTAGACCCCTTGTATATAGTTGGTGCAGAGATAAAATGGTGCAGCCACTATGGAAAATGGTATGGAGGTTCTTCAAAATATTTAAAATGCAATTACCATTTCAACCAGCAATCTCATTTCTGAGTATATATCCAAAAGAACTGAAATCAGCATCTCTAAGAGAGAGATGCACTCCCATGCTCGTTGCAGCATTATTCACGATACCTAAGAACCAGAGAACAGAATGGGAGTTTCCAGGAGCCGGGGGAGGAGGAAAATAGGGACTTGCTGGTAGTGGCCATGAACTTTGAGTTATGTGGCATGAGTAAGTTCTGGAGATCTGCCCTACAGCATCGTGTCTGTAGTCAGTAACACTGTACCACACACTTCAAATCTGCTGAGAGGGTCGATCTCATGTTAGGTGTTCTTACAGTTAATTAATCAATCAATCAATAAATTTACAAGTCCCCCAGTTTCTAGGTGCTCTGTCCATGGTTCTGAACAAAAACCCTCTACACGCGAGAACTAGGACCTACTCTAAAATGCACAGTTGTCAATCCAAATCAAATATTCTGATTATAAAATACTAATCCATACACGAGGTCCTTAGGTTTAGCAACTGCACAGAAAGAGGGCTCTTTTGGTCTTCTCTATATTTCACATGTTATCTTAACTGCTGTGATTTTACTTCTGAGCCCAGAAAGGCAAAACACAGTGGTTGACAATGAGAGCTCAGGAGTCAAAGGCCCACGTAAGATTGCAAAAAAAGTTGCTTAGCATCTTCATATATAAAATTCACAAAGTCATAGTTTTATACCATAAATACTTATGATCATTCAATAAAATCAGTCATGATAAAGCCATCATCAATATGTTCTATGCCTTTTCTGACACGTAGCAAGGTCTCAATAAATGCTGAGCTCCCAACTGCCTCCTGTGGAAGGAATTTTCTCCAGCACACTGCTGTCCTTCACTGCACCCCTGAGCTGTGTGCACCAAAGATGAAATGAGGTAACAGTGGCTCATATGAAAACCATAAGGGCTGGTGCTTTCGGGGCCAGCAGTGGAGAGCACATTGTCCTTGTCATACTCTCAGCCCCCAGGCCCCAAAGGAGTGAGGCACCAGGGCTGCCCATCTGCTTCAAACGAACAGGCACACCCCCTAGGAATACCGAACCAACTTTCAGTAGAAGGGCACAAGGAAATCTGATTAATCAACTGTACTTCTATTCCTGAATTTGAAGGATAAAATAGGAGTCTTCGAGGGTCGCATGCAATCCAAACTAGCTTTCCAGTTGAGAGCAGAGTCCGAGCTAGTGATGGAGAGTGGGTTCAGCTAGACAGCCCTCTGCATCCTACATCTTGGAAATTCTAAGCGATGAGGCAATGGGAGCCAACAACCGGTGAAGGTACAAGGAATCTGAGCATCTGTGATACTCAAGTCTATCATGCACTTTGCTCAGGTTTGTCTCCCAGGTGGAGCTTCTACCAACCTAGGAGTTTCAGTCTGATCGTGGCTGAATCCTAGGGTTCAGCCTCTCCATCACCTGTACAACCGGCCTTCAGACCGAGGTTTACCTCCTGAGTCCACAGGCTTCACATGGTGATAATTAATATTGAACTTCACCTTACTTTTTCTCCATCTCCGTGAAGGGGAATTAGATTGTTCCTGCCACACTTCTCAAACTTGAAACACTCTCTGGGGTGACTTTAATCATCTTTTGCCACTTATTTGAAAGCTATGATTCTTAATTTTCAAAGGAGAGAAAAGGAAAGTAACAGTTATACAAAACAGGAAAAAACGAAGTCCTGTTATAGCTTAACTACTGATAAAAACTAATTAGGAAAATGACTAAGATTTTTTTTCCCCTTGGCCTTTTAAGTGTTTAAGCAATATTAACTTAGTCATATTCAAGAATATAAAGATAATGACAAAAATCCGTAGGGACAGATGACACTTTCAAAGTCATTAATAGAGGCATGAGGGAAAAACCCAGGAATCAGTTCTTTGCCACTCCATAGGACCTAGATCTTCACCAGCCCCCGCAGCTTCCACTTCTATGTTTTTCTTTCTGCACGTTCCACTGCCTTCTGTCTATTCCTCAAAGATGCTCAGCCCTTTCCCATCTCAGAACCTTTGTATGCGTTGGGCGTTCTGCTGGGAATTCTTTTTTCTGCATTTTCTTTCACGTCTTGCCTCTTGGACCTTGTGTTTAATGTTCAATCTCACTTCTGTAGAGACCTTTCCTGCCTTCCCTTCGAGTAGCTCTCGGCCAGCTCAGTTACTCTTCTCATCTTTCCTTGGATGTTTTCTTTACATCTCTAATCACAAAAGGTGAATATATTACATATTTGTTTTCAAACCTGTAAGTATGATTGTGTACTGCTTCTAGGATCAGAGTTCTTTGGGTTTTTTTATTCCCACCGCCTCCCATGTTTCAGCACCTAGCACAGCGCTTCAACCACAGATAATACCGATAAATTTTTGTGTAACGAAGAAAAAAAAGAACTAAGTGAACTTAGTTATGTTCACTGCCTCCTGATGATTCAAAACCAGCAAGTCAAGTGTACTTATAGGCAAACCTGATGAAAAGTCTGGTAATACTCGCATAATATATTGTAATATTTTAAACAAAATAATTTAAAGCCTGATTCTATTATTGGATGACTTATTTCATCGTGTATGCATTTTCTGTTTGTTTCTGAACTACATGTAGTAGTTCATACACAAAATTCAATACTATGTTGATTCCATCTTCTTAGGATGAAATGACCCCCAGAGTCTGACCTTCTATGAATGTGGGCACAGGGGACAAATCAATCTTGTTACAGCGTGGGATGACAGATGCTTCTCTGTTCCCTAAGCAATTGAAATGTACAGCTGTCTGTCTCTTGTAAATATTTTAATTAGAGATTTTTATTTTCCTGTGCTTTGAGGCTTTTTATGAAGGGTACATTTTCTATGTCTCATGATACAAATAATATTTCATGGTGTAAATTTATGCAACAGAACAAAGTTGCTGGACTTTTTCTGCCCAGATTCCTGTGTCTCTGCCAAAGGATGTCAAAGGTAGTTGCTGAGGCTAAAAGTTAGGGAGGACAGTGGACAAAATGGGGTGAAAAGAAGGCAACATGCATGTATAGTTTCAGAAATGTCAGGACATCTAAGACCTGGCCAATCTATTTCCTCTTTCTGCTCAAAGACTCAAAAGGCAACATGAAAAAGAAGAATTTAGTTTTTTTAAAGCTGGCTACCAACTTCTGTTCCATAGATTTATTTAGGTAAATTCCATATTTTTATGATGTGAATTCTCCTGAGCAAGAAAAATATTGCACGTGGAATCTATCTTCCTTTCCTTTGTTTCATCTTTCTTCCTCGGAAGAGACATTCAGTAAATACTCTATTCCCGGGACACTGACATCCATCCACGTGCAAAGAACTCACTTCCCTTCCTACAACTGGAAGTCTTTCCCTATTCATTTTGAAGGGTACGCTCTCCAGCATGACCCCCAAATCCTTTGTGCTCATGTGTGTGTGTGCGTGCACACACGCACACACTCACACACGCACACACACACACTTTCAAACATTCAAAAACATATTCAAATGCTGGGAGGAAATGCTTAATATTTTTAGTAAGCTTCAGAATTGAGCGGAAAGTATAGACATCGCCTTGGAGGAGGTGAAGAGGGAAGAGACATAGGAGTCAGGGTGTGTTTTGATTTAAAACAGCCTTTCTAAGAGAAGTACTAAGTCACTGTTTACCTTTGGTTCCTGGCCCAAACCTTGACTTGTGACAGAGCATTGGCCCTAAATCACGGATTTCCCACACGCTCCCAATACTGTGTCTATGGGCAGATTTTTTATCATTCAGCTGTTCCATCTTACGCATGAAATTTGAGAACCAAGCCCTGCCATAAAATATCTATTTAAAAAGTGTGACTTTTTCAAAGGTATTGTTGAGTTGTAATAGTTAGAGTTGGACACCGGGCACTAAACACATGTCTTTCAAACCCGGGGAGATGAAGTCCGCCCAGGCCCGCTTTTCCCTTCCACGCACACCTCCCAGGACTGCGCTCACCAGCCCAGGCTGCTTCCTGGGCGTCACCCCTCTATTCAACATGAGTCTGTCGTGGTCGGCACCCAAGGGACGGGGACCACGGAGAGTCGTGCGGGTGGCATCACGGCCAGACCTAGGAGTCGCCCACATCCGCACCCCCGTCATCCTGTTGGCGGGACTCAGGATTCGGCCCCAACGAAACTGCGACGAGAGCTGAGAACCTGCACCAATGGGTGAGGCCGCGCGCTGTCCCTCGCAGCGCATGCGCTCTGCGCGGGCGCGGCCCGCGTCACCTGTCAGTCACGCCGTCTGCAGGGTCTCGCCTGACGCTACAGAAAACTGTGCACGTTTCACGAAAAGCAAACACACACATAATCCCCTAAAACAGGGCTGCGGCTTCGCATGTTCTCTGCTATGATGCACAGGAGTCTGTTTCGCTAAAGCAGAAGTAAATTGTGTGAGCGTGCGTGAGTGCGCACGTGTGTGTGTGAGCGTGAGTGTGTGTGTGTGAGTGTGAGTGTGTGTGTCTGTGTCTGTGTTAGAGTGCACACACCCTCTCCTCTGAAGAGGGTTTTGTAAGAATATTTAAAAACATATTTCTTTTATTATCCCTAGAAGTTCCAAGTGACAAAGTTGGCCTTTCATCTCTGTTTCAATCTTAATTTTGCCCGGTCCTGTCCTTGGACTCACTCTGCCCCAGGTTCTCCCCGCTCTTTTTCACGAGTACACAGGCCTCTCTCAGTCAGTGGCCCTGCTTCGAGCCAAAATTAAATTTAATTAAAACAATTTTGTACTAAAAAAAATAAATAGGTACCAAAAAAAAGAGTGCAAAATTGACCTGGAATAGACAGGATTTCAGTTGATGATAAAGGACTCTTTTTAAATCAACGTGAAAAGAGGAATTCTTTAATAAATGATGTTAGTACAATTAATTACTTGTTCAAGCAATAGAAAAGCATGACCTCTTCTCGCTCTGCCATTGAAAACCAGATAAAAAAGGTAGTTTTTAAAATGACGCCATTAAAATTCCAGAAAATAATCACCACTTATTTATAATATTAGAGTAATAAAGACTTTTAAAAGTAGCACACAAAATCCACAAGCCATATTAGTCAATTTGACATAAAAATTCAAAACTCCTATATTATAAATATGCAGAAAACGCATCGAAGTTGCCTATCCCATCCCCCACCAAGTCACTAACGTGGCCCCTAAATGCACAGCGCATGACCCCCGTGGTAGCTGATATAACTGAGCGTGAATCCCCTCTCAGGGGCCTGTCCCCTGCGCTCTGCCCTTTGCCATGTGACATCACAGCTGCAGAATTCCCATGAGGGGATGAGTCTATGTCCCCATCTCTTGAAGCCGGGCTGACCCTGAAGTGGTGTGGCCGACAGAACGCAACGTCGCATCGGTTCCACGGCTCAGCTTGCAAAGCCTCTGCGACTTCGACTGTCTCTCTTGATACTGCCAAATAGACAAGTGGGGATGTCGTTTTAGTTCAATCACTTGTAATTAGTGATCTTCTCTATCAAGGTAGTGTTTAAAAGGCTGAAGGGTATCCAAGGATGAATGCCTGCCCACGTGGGTCTTTCAATCAATAGTGGAAGAAATAGTCATGAAAACTCTAGCCATATTTCAAATTTGAGTCAAGCCCCTTCTCCTTGGCACGACCTTCCCTGTCTCCTCATGAGTTCACTCTCTGTACCTGTTCTGGGCTGAATTGTGTCTTCTTGAAATTCATGTTGAAGTCCTAACCCCCGGGGCCTCAGAATGTGACTATATTTTGAGTTAGGGTCTTAATGAGGTATGACTGGCTCCTTCTAAGTAGAAGAGGTTAGGATACAGACAGGCTCCAAGGAAAGATCGCATGAGCACGCAGAGAGGAGATGGCCGTCTACACGACAAGGAGAGAGGCCTCAGGGGAAACCAACCCCGCCAACACCTCCGTCTCAGACTTCTAGCCTCCAGAACTGTGCAGAGTTAAATTTCTGCTGTTTAAGCTGCCCAGTCTGTGGCGTTGACTACGGCAGCCCCAGGGAGCTAAGGCGAGAACTCCGTGCGTGCCACCGACTCACCTTCTCACAGTGCGACGAGCATGCGTGCCCCCGAATCCCCACAGACGGGGAGACCCTCAGGCAGAAGGTCCATTTGTGATACGACGGGTCCAGCCCACCTCTCGGATGTCACCAGCTCCTCCATTCCGGGCCAACGTCGCACGTTCATTTTTCACAAAACGTGTTGTCCATTATAGTTTGGGATGCTACCTGGTGTCTAGCGTCTGTTATTTGGGTGCCTACAACTCTTCTCTCTGTGCGCCCCTCGCACCCCGGTCGGGGGTCCAGGCACCGTGGGGACTCGACAGTGATTGGTGGCAGACTGGACAGAACCAGACTGGGCAGAAGCCTGCGACAGCCATGCTCTCCAAAGCAAGCAGGAGGTGAAGCGAGGTCCTCGCTCTTCTCACAATGACGCCAAGGAATGAATTCGTAATCGCGGACATAGCTCAGCAATGGGAAAACCATGCAGACCGAGGGAGCAGCTCGTCTGGCCCTGTGACGACCTCGGACGATTCCAGTGACCTCATGCAGAACCTATGGCGTGTCTCGACGGTCAGGTAACACTGCGACCGCTCACACCTCCTGCTGTGGCTGGCCCTGCACACCATGGGTCCGTGTCCGTCTGCCGGTCAAGCACAGAAGGGGACAATGACAGCATTCAAGGCTACCATCATGCCTCAGCTACCTGTCAGAGCAAGACCCTGTGTTTGGAAGCAAAGGGAGGGAGAGAACCCCCACCCACTGCATGAGATGTAAAGTATGGGTTCCACTCTTCCAGCTCAGACTATGTTCTGAAAAAGACAAAAATGCACGTGTTGAAAATATGAGCCCACGAATGGTTACGTGTCACAGTAAAAGTTCTCCCAGACTTGGTGAAGACAGGAACAGGTAAGATTAGGTGAATGTGTGATTTACCTTCTGGCCTCTAGTAGTTCTTAGAGAATTTTGAAGGCCACGTAACCAGCCCCAGACTCTCACAAAATTTGTGCCTGAACTCTTGCCTGCTTTTGTCCCATGGACGCTTATAATGATCGTTTGTGTTTCTTTATTCTTGTTTTTAGCATTTCCTTCCCATGCTGACTATTGTTTTTCCTCTGTCACTTACAGTAAAGACACCCCAAGTTTTTGTACATGTTCATTCCCCTCCCACTGTATCCATCTTCTCCAGGAAGTCACCTGCCATCTCTGAATTGTTACTGTCATCATCTCCTGTGTTTATAGCGTATGTCGCGCACTGTGATTCAGCAGAGAGGCATCGGGAGGGATGCACAGGAGGCTTGGCAGCCTTGGACTCTCAGGCATGCCGCGCACTGTCTTCTGCTCCTTGCAAATGTACTGCAGGTCAGGAGCTGAGGGCAAACGCTGAGAAATGAATGCAAAGTGAGGTTCTTACGTTGTTTATGGTTTGAAAGTATTTTATGGATGAAAAGGGGCCACATGCTAAACCCGACAAGCTCAGGGAAGGCCCGCACGGGGGTCTTACAAACTCAGAGACCAAAAGCAGCCACAGAGGATGTTCTGAATGTACAAATTCCTACCTAAAGGCGGGTCCCGGCGGGTGGTCACACCCTGGCCTGTAGCTTCCTTGACAAAGGTGCGTCTTTACCTGAAGTGTGTCTCTCTCTCGTCTGTGCAGCTAAGACAACTGCCGTCCAAATGTCAGTGAGGTTTTCATTTCTAGAACCCTCGGGGCACAACCGAGGGGCACCAGAGCAGAGGCCACGGAAGCCCTTGGGGTTACCTTGTCCCCTGCGCATCCCCTCTCTGTGCTGTGCACGTTAATTATTCGCTCTCCTGTAACTGTCGATGCAGAAGAAGTTTGTGTCCCTCTGTGTTACTCTCTACCCAACCCCAGAGATTTCCTCGCTTTGCTTTCTGCCACCACCTTCGTCTACCACCGATGGCTCTCGTGGAGCCCTCCTTGGGTCTCCCCCTTGATTCTAATTTCTAAAATAAGCTGCAAAATTGTCATTCTCCAGAGCATTTTCTCAGTCCACTGCGATTTTGCTTCCTGGCAAGCGTCATTTGTTTGACTCAAATATACTCTTATAATGCTTTTCCTGGGCTGGGCATTCTTTCGTCAATAGTGTATACCATGTATGTATGCATAACCCATGTAAGCATGCAGGGACTGTGTACATACACGGAGACGCTGGTATTAAAGGAGCAGCTACAATTCCACTCACAAAGGTGGAGGAACCATTGCAAGGGCCAGGAGGATGTCCACCCGCACACCCAGCTGTCCACAGCAAATGTCTGCAGAGCAAATGCACAACGAGGAGGGTTTGTGAAATGGGACGCTGTGAGCTGTGACAATTGTGCCTTCTTTTGCCAGAGGCAAACTGTTCCTTAGAGTTCGCTTCCTTGCCTACGGCCTCTGGTGTAGATGACAAGGAGTGACAGGCCTTCCGATGCAACACGATGTGCAGAACCCACAGGATGAGGGGTGGCTCCTCCCGAGCCCCCACTGCCAGAGGATAATGGGGTAGAAAGCTCGTTACACCACAAAGACAAAGCCGGCAGAGGGGAGGGAACAGTGAATGAAAGCTGGTGACTAAATTTTAGCAGCTGGGGAGCCGGCGGTGAGTGGTAGCTGGCCTCGCAGAGGGGCAGAGTACAGGTTACGTGCCTGCCGTGGGGGACAGAAGCCGCAGGTTACGTCATATCACAGGACGAGGACGGTCCAGGGACATGGCGACTAGAGAGAGGGTCATCTGACATCGGCGTGTGGGGGAAGCAGGGCCCGTCGTCACCCCAGACACCCCGGAGTTTTCCTTCTGATTCTGATCTCAGGGGCGTCAGGCCCAGCCAAGGGCAGGCCACCCCCAAAGACACTGCAGAAGCCCGGAGCTGTGCTCTTCTGCAGAACTTTCTGGAACGATTCGAAGGTTCTGTGCCTGAGCTGACCAGCTGCTCGAGAACGCATCTGAACCTTGAACACCTGGAACGTGGCAGGTGCAGGTGAAGAAGTACAGTTATTTTCTTTCATTCATTTTTAAAAGGACGGCCCAGGTCTAGAAACTGTGCGTTGCTGTCCTGTGCCTCCATCCTCACCCAGGGCCCAGAGCGATGGCAGTCGGCTTATCACACGTGCAGAGCAAAACGGCAAATTCCTCCTGGCCAACAACCAGCTCAAGAGGAAAGTTCTAGAAACGGACTTCCGCGGGCTCTCCAGCGATACAGAGAGGGCTCCGTCAAGACCACCCGTGGGACAGTCCCACCGAGGAAGGCACTCGCTCACTCGCCCTGTGCATCGAAACAGGTGGTTATCAACCTCCTTTCAAACAAAAGCGGGCAGCCAGGCATCATCGGTCATTGCAGGAAAGCCTCCAACATGTAAAGACAAGAGCAAGGTAAAGAAAAAAAAAATTTAATGGAAGTGGGGTGGGGAGAAGCCAACAACAGGAACTCAAAAAGAAAAAAAAAAGAAGCTGACATGGGACAGGAAACATAAAACTTAAAATTCACGCGCACTAATAACCTCAGAGGGAAAAGAAAAGGCAGTGCGTCCTTAAAAGGCGGGGTGCTCCGGGGTTATCAGAAAACACACACCACAGAGGCCGGGAAAATTAACATCTGGGGGCGAGAACGTTCGAGAGGAACTGTAAAGGCGAGGCAGGTGGAGGAAACCGCCCCTGAAGGCCTGAGAGCGACGTTATAAGAACCGACGCCGCCCAGGCAGAAGCCAACTCCACAAGGTCAAGGAGACTCTCGGCTCTGAAGTTTCCTTGAAAGTCGTGGAATTCTCACGGGCAGCTTGGTCTTTCTCAGGCTGGACGAGCCCGCGGGCTCAGTGAGTGGACCGAGGGAGTCGAGGCCAATTCTCTCACCCTGGAGGCTGAGAAACGGTGGCTGGCACCTGGCTTTGACGTAGCATGTAGGCAGTTTCGCTAAGGAGCCTAGGTAACGCCGAGCTGCCAGGAGAGGCTCCCACAGGTGTCCCCGTGGCCTGACAGCCCCGCGTTTCAGACGGCTCCCAGCGGCCTGGGTTTCACAAGGTGCCTAGCGAAGCAGGCAGGTGACCGTGAAAGCGTTCCGATTCAGAGCAGCTTCAAACAAGGAGGTAACGAGTGATTTTTTTCACTTCTAGAAGATCACAGATGTTGTTCATCAGAGCATGTCAATCAGAAACCACTCTTTCATATACATGAGCTTGTTTGCAAGAATTCCTATGGACAAATTCATCTGGGCAAAACTGAAGGACTTCTTCATAACCCAATGCCACGGTCTCAGGAGGCCATCGAGGGAGACGCATGGGGATTGGGAGCAAGCTCTGCTCTGACTCTTCAGCTGGATGCTGGCTTAATAAACAGGGCCTTTCACTTAAGTATCTTGTAATCAATAGAATGTTTTTCTAATTGATTTTTGCCCTGGGTTTGTATTCTGTAAAATGTGACTCCAGTAAAACAACCTCCACCTTTTAAAAAACCAGAAAACATGACATAACTTGTATTCCTGAATTCGGCTCATGGCCAGCAACCCTAACGTGATCAATACAGCTAAATATTCAGAGAAGGAGCAGAAAACCTGAGTTCAGATCTCAGCTGCAATGTTTCCTAGCTCTATGGCCCTGAACAAATCGCCTGACCTGAACGAACGAGCTTTGCTTTCCTCCTTTGAGTCATGTGGTATCTTCTGTAAATTGGAAAGTGCCATACACTGATGGCTGGTTATTAAACACAGGCCAGAGTCCAGAAAAGTCATGTGTGCACCCCAGCAGTGTGGATAAATGTTAATCAAGGTTTAGTCGTCCAAATAAAAGCACAGCAGAGTCGCTTGTTTAATTAAACACGTTACATTCAGCACAATATTGCTGCTACATGCTCCAAAAGAGTCATCAATATTTGCATTCTATTTCCTTGCTTATTGATGTTTCACAGAAATTTGCTGTTGGTCTTCCGTATAAAATTAGCAAAAAGCCTCTTTCCAAAGTTATTTGCGTAAATATCACACGTCTATCTCAATGCACACACATGTGCACACACTCACATACAGCCACCCACATCCACAGCAGCCTTCATCACAAAATGTTATGTGTTGACGTTTATGATAACGTACTGATGACTTTTGGAAGTGACTGCTGTTGCCAAATGAAATGAAAATTAAATGCGTTTGTCATTTAATTAACATCCTCTATGAGATTTTTAACAAGTGTCAAGAAAAGGCCCTACACAGGATCAGCGACAGCGTCGAACCAAGTGGGTGAGGGCAGGTCTAGGAGAAGGGCAGGGGCCTGAATTCAGAATCAGGGCCCTACAGACAGAATTGGGGCACTCTTAAATTTAGATTCCTTGGAGGCCACTTTCAGAAAGATAGTCTTAGAGCCTTGATGTTGAGTTTCCTGTAGACAAAAACAAACCCCTGCTCTATTTGGGACGTCAAACACCTGCAGCCAAAAGCACGCTTCCACTTCAGTGACACAGATCACCTGGGACAGTGTTTCCTAAACTCTGTAGATTTGGATCCCGAAGAGGAAGAAGGTTTTGTTAAAATGTGGGTCTTATTTAAAAGGTCTGGCACAGGACCCATGAGTCCCCATTTCTAACAAGCTCCAAGGTGATATCTGTGCTTCCGCTCCTGGGACCATGCTGTGAGGAGCCAAAGTTTGGGAACTGTAGATCCATCAAGTTATCGATAAAATCAAGAAAGACTGGATACTGGCTTTACACATAATAATTGCTAAGGAAGTGCTTACTGAATGATGGATGTATGCATGGATGGATGGATGGATGGATGGATAGATGGATGGATGGATGCAAGGATGCATGGATGGATGGATGGATGGATGGATGGATGGATGGATGGATGGATGGATGCAAGGATGCATGGATGGATGGATGGATGGATGGATGGATGGATGGATGGATGGATGGATGCAAGGATGCATGGATGGATGGATGGATGGATGGGTGGATTAAGGATGGATGGGTAGATACCTGAATGCTAGATGGATGATGGATGGACAAATGGATAGATAAATCAATGGATGATAAATCAAGTGAGTGAATAAGCTAGCAAATTAATAAAATAATATGATAAACTTTCTGAATGTAAGTCCCTGTTCTGTAAGGTGGGGTAACAGCCGACTTTCAGGTGCCGGTGAAATGTGGCACAGGACAGTAAGAGCTGCGACACAGGCCCACTCACGACCCAGCCTGAGCTCAGCTCTGCATTTCCACGGCCCCTGCCCCTCACCTCTCCCCGCAATGGCCCCCAGCACTTACCCCAAGCAGATCCGCTATGGTCCCGCCTTGGAGGTAAATGTTTGGGACACTCAGGATGAGGATGAATTTCAACAAAAGATCAGAACAAAGATACTTGTCAATTCATCAGTTCTAATTTTTTTAACTTTCAGGGTATAGATTATTGCAAGAAATAAAATATAAAAAGATATGAAAATTAATTTATTAACAATCTGGTAAAGCATATTTCAGTAGCACCTACACTACCAATTTTGAAAAATTTATAATCTGGGAGCGCATTTGCTATTTTTTCAAAGCTAATGACCAAGCAATTCTAACTATCCTGTACAAGTATTAAATTATTAACATATGACATAAGAAGCTTTCTCACTTCAGGCTTTAACAAAAACAATTCTTTCTTTGACACATAGGACTCAGTGTTTAAAGCCCTCCAGTTTTATAAAATCCTCTTTTTCCTGTTTGATTATCAAGAGGAGAAAACCCAATAGAGCCAGAAGGGGCTTCCTCAATTCTTCGAGAACGAACATCCTCTCTCAGATCTGCCGGTCCGCCAAGCCGTGAGCAGGGCGAGCCCAGCAGCTCTCCGCCACCCAGCGTGTGGCTGAGCAGGGCCTGACGGCAGGACTTGCCTGGGGAAGTGGCCTGGACGCCCATGGTCCCCACTCCTGCTGCCCTGCGTCCTCTCTCACTGCCTTGTTCTCAGAGGCGAGGACGCGGACGGAAGTGAGTTTGCCAAGGCACGTTCCTGGGTCAGGTCTCCTGCTCAATGCCCCTCCACTGCTCTGGTGCATCTGGAGTCCAACGAGCAAAATAATGTCGAATGCGCTGGCCTTACCCCTGATGACACCGCTTTACTGCAACTCCACTGCAGCAGAATTTTGAATTCTCTCTGATTTTCTATTTTCGTGTTTGCCAGTGGCTGGCATGAAGAGTGGCCTTGCAATATTCCGTTGCAAATAATAAATATTAAAAATAAATGTTTATGTGCCGCTCCTTGTGTTTTAGAAATAGATATCTGTCAGTGATTCGAGTCTACTGAGCTTGCGGTGGGATGACAGAACATAGGTTAACTGTCCCAGATGGTGACGGCAAGGTGGATGCTGTGGACAACAGCAGAGAAGCAAATGTCTGCAGTCAAACATTGGTGTATCGTGCATCGTTTTCGTCAATTAAATGTTCCTTGATGGCCAACTAGGGATTTGTTTACACCCTCTTCTCCCGAGCATTGATTATGTTAGCCGTTCCAATGTTGAAATAACTCAGTTTCGAAACGGAAAAGAAACATCTGGTTGTGTTTATTTTTCATCACATATGAAAATATGTTCTTCGGAAAAAAAAATAATTGTTGCGAATGAGAGTATTTGGAAAGAAGTTGGTCTGCGCCGACTTTTTAAACCAGAGCATCAGAAGTGGTCACGTCGTACGGCCCCGTTAAGTCCGAACCCCGTCGTCGCTCTGCTTGGACAGTTAACCCTTGAGAAATGCACAAGAAGATGCTTGACTCATACTGTCTTAGTCGGCTGGGGCTGCTACGGCAAAAATACCACGAACTAAGTGGCTTGTAAACAACAAACATTTGTTTCTCTCAGAGATGAGGAAGTCCAGTACACTGGCATATTTGTGTCTCGGGAGTGCCCACATCCTGGTTCGTAGATGGCGTCATTCCCTGTGTTCTCACATGGTGGACAGAAATAGGGACATCTCTGGAGCCTTTCATCAGGACACCAATCCCACTGATGAGGGCCCTGCCCTCGTGACTGAATCATCTCCCAAAACCCCACCTCCCGATACCATCGCCTTACAGGCTAGGATTTCTACATATGAAGGGGGGGAGGGGCATAAAAATTCAGTCCACTGCAGATACTTCTGGTGCAAATCGAGTAAGCAAACGATGTGTACACCATGTAAAAAAGCTGACCGCTCTTGCATGAAAGCTAAATTCAGTCTTTCTGCAAATAGTATAACATACTGAGTCAATGATCCACAAGATGACACTGAGTTTATTTTATTTTTAAACCACTTTGTTGAGGCATGTTTGACATAAAAAAGCCATCCCCACTTAATGCATACAACTTGGTGAGTTGGAGATAAATATACTCCTGTGACACCATCATCCCAATTAATGGTATAAGCATATTTGTCAAGTCCAAAAGTTTCCTCTTGCCTATCTATGTATTTACAATAGTAAGAACACAAATAAGATATGAAAACATGCTCAATATAACTAAACATCAAGGAAATGGAAAACCACAATGAGATATCACCTCTCTCCTGTTAGGGTGGCTATTTAAAAAAATAAAAAGCAAGCGTTAACAAGGCTGCAGAGAAAAGGACGCCATGCACTGTGAGTGGGAATGTAAACTGGTACAGCCACTGTGGGAAACGGTATGGAGAGCCCTCGAAAATTTAAAAATAAAACTGCCCAAAGGAACTGAAACCATAACCTCAGAGATGTCTGGTCTCCCACACTCACCGCAGCATCGTTCACAGTTGTCAAGGTGCAGAAGCATCCCTGGTGTCCGAAGATGCAGGAATGGGTGGGCAAGGTGTGGCGTAGGCACATGGTGGGATCCTAGTCAGCTTGAAATAGGGAGGAAATCCTGCCAGCTGTGACGACACGGATGAACCTGGGGGACATTGGGCTCAGTGAGACAAGCTAGACTCAGAATGACAAACACCATGTGATCTCACTTACCAGCGGAATCTAGACTCGTCAAACAGGTAGAAGCAGAGAGTGGTTACCAGAGGCTGGGGTCGGAGGAAACAGCGATGTGTTGGTCACAGTGTACGAAGTGTCAGGCGAGATGAATGTGCCCTAGACAGCTGTGGCACAGCGTAGTGCCTACAGTTAATAATACTGGATTGTTTGCTTACAGACTTGCTAAGAGGGTAGACACTGGTTTCAGATAAAGATTAGAAGAAGTGTAAAAGGCTATTTCAATCTTTCTGTTGTCTATCGTGCTTAGGATTCATACTCCTACAGGAAAATCTCAGAGCTACTGTCAATGATAAATTATGATGTTGTGACAACTAGTAAAATAAAGACCTTCTAGAATGACACAAATGCAAAATACCCACAGAACAGCTTAAGAAGACATGTGCAGGACCTTCACGAAGAAAACTCGAAAAATATTTTGTAAAGGAAAATAAAGATGACTTGAAAATATGAAATATGCTGATAGTGAGACTAATTTGCTGAGAAGTTATTTATAAGGATCCTCAAAATTAAATTAAAATCCCAATAGCATATTTTTATAGCATCACAAAATGAACTTGAAATTATTTTGGAAAAATAAACAAAGGTAGATAATTTAGAAGATATTGTAAGATTAATGAAGGAAATGAATTAATTCTCTACTAAGTTTTAATAAATACTAAATATAAAACCTCAATAAACAAAGCAGAGTAGAATTAGTAAAATATTAAAACAAGTTCTTTAAGAATGCTAATTTCTGGGTAACTTGGATTTACTTTTTAATTTTTTTGCAATTTCTACTTTACTCAATACCTAAGAATCCTCCATTAGTATATTGACTGTAACTTTTTAAACAAAAAATTATGAGCCCTTGTCTGAATCCATTTATGAGGATAATATTAAAAATAAGTTCTTGCAAAACCTATATAAGTGATTGATTTATATACAGACAATAGTAAAAGAACCTTCAGAATTCAAATTACTCAAGTAATTTTGGACAGGAAATTAATTTCAGATTATTCGTACTCAGCATATCCATTTTGTAAAACTCTTGCTCATCATAAAACTGAAAGTAATACTGGTGAGAAAAAAAGAGCAAAGATAAAGGAATCCAAATTAAATATGTCAAATGATCTTTCCTGCATTGGGAAGAGGAGGGATTTTTTAAGATAGTTACAATTTAGCCATGAAAGATGCCTTTGCTTTCATTGGGAATCCAATTTCTCGGACTATATTTTCAATATGTGAAGAAAATATGTGAAATTATAGCAAAATTGAAGTTTTTTAAGTTATGTAGACTGATAGTCATTTTACCTTTTATGCTTATTTGAGCCCCTGAACTTACACACACACACACACACACACACACACACACACACACACACACACAGCATTTGGCACACTGTTCAGATTTTTCCATGTTTGTGAAGATAAATGACAATACCACAAATTTCTCTGAAACATTACAAAATATGTTTGATCGCCATCCACTCTGGATCAATAAAACTGGAATGCAGTGTGGAATAATCCTCAGGAGTAATTGGTCTCCAGAGGGACAGAACCAATAAAAATGCCATTATTGGCTTGGAAAGACAGTAAGTTTTGTTTTCCGAATTCTTCCCAAACTGCCAATTGTCTGTCACTCATAAGTGCCCTGGGGGTTTCAAGTAGACACAGCCTCATGGTCACAGAAGAGGATGGTCTCCTTGTTAATTAGGAAAACGTTTTCAGCCTGGAGACAGTTTTTCCACTCAAATGGGTGGGAATTCATTCCTCTGGTCCCTCCCTCTAGCCTTCTTAGTGGACCGAGCCTCGTCACATAGAGCTAAGACAGAAATCATCCAAAACTGGGAGCTAAGTTAGCATCAACTAAGAGAAAACGGGACCATGACACACAGAACAGCTCCCAAGGATTGTTTCTATCTCTTCCGTGGTGAGAACACTTAAGGTGAGATCCACCCTCGCTTCAGCCTTTTATATGCACAACACAGAACTCGGAACTATAGGCAGAATATTGGGCAGCAGATCGCTAGATCTAAACCACCTCGTGCAGCTAAAACTCCACATCAACTGAAACAGGCACCTGAACCGCAGCCCCCCACTCCCCCTCCCCCAACCTGGCCACCCCCGTCCTATTCCCTGTTCCTAAGACTTTCACTATTTTTGGTACCTCACATAAGTGGGAGCACACAGTGTTTGTTCTTCTTTGACTGGCTTATTTCACTTAGCATAACGTCTTCAAGTTTTACCCATGTTGTCACATATTGCAGAAGTTCCTTCTTTTTAAAGGTTTAATGATATTCCATTGTGTGTATACACCGCATCCCCTCCATCCACAGACGGACACAGGTTGTTTCCACATCTTGGCTATTGTGAATAATGCTGCAGTGAACATGTGGGGCGCAGCTATCTCTTCGAGACCTTGACTTTGATTATTTTGGACATATGCCCAGAGGTGGGATTGCTGGATCATGTGGCAGTTCTGTTTTAATTTTTTGAGAACTCTCCACACTAGTCTCTACAGTGGCTGCTCCAAATCACATTCCTACCAATAGCGCACAGGTTTCCCCATTTCGCCACATCCTCGCCAACACTTATCTTCGTTTTTTTTATAGCAGCCACCCAAGCCAGTGTGAGGTCATATCTCACTGTGGTTTTGACTTTCACTTCCCTGATGATTAGTGATTTTGAGTATCCTTTCATTTGCCTGTCAGCCATCTTTATGTCTTCTCTGAAGAAATGTCTATTCAAATTTTTGTTCATTTAAGTCAGTTTCAACAATCAGATTCCAGATTGCTGCTTAAAATCTTGATTAATTTATGTTTAAGGGGAAAAAATGTCACTACTAAAGAATACACTGTATATTAGAAGTGTTCATTGGAATGTAAATTGTGCTAATTAGATAATAATAACCAAACTATGACAGAGAATGAAGTTGCAAACCAAAGATGCAGGATTTGTTGCCCTGGCCAGCCTCATGGCCGCCAGTGAGGACAGAGCCAGGAATCCATGCAGCCTCTGGCTTCTCCAACATCCTCACAGATGTCTCCAACACCACACACTTTCCATTAAACAGCACAGCATTGAAACTCTCATGACAGTGTCTGCCACAACCAAGGGCACAGGACGCTCGGCGTCTGCCTGTGTCTAACCATCTGGAGGGTAGAGCTGTGAAACAGGTGCGCATGGCTGTGTCAGTTCAGGCCCTCCGAGAAGACGCCACTAAGAAATATTTATGCATGCCAAAGATCATTAGGGGAAGTGCCTGTGACGGATCAAGGGGAAGGAGCAGGAGTGGGCATGGGCACACTTCAGATCATGATCCAGGAGGGGGTAGGGGCAGGGCGGAAGTCTCGGAACCTGAGGCCATGCTGGAACAGCCTTGCTCAGGCACCTGACCCAACATTGCTGTGAGAGATGCCTGTTGTTTTCACAGCTCACTATTCTTCTGGTCACGACACCTGATATTCCTGGGGGAAAGCACAACCACACATACTTGGGTGAAACTGATCCTCTGCTCCCGCCTCTCCCACTTCAAGTGTGGTCATGTGACCGTAAACCGTCAGGACTCAGGCAGCCCCTCCTGGAAGGATGGTTGGAGAGGTGCACACAGTACCCAGAGCCACTGAAATCATCCCGGGCCATTGGTAGAGAGGTTAAAAGCTGAGAATGCATCTTTCTCCTGCAGTCGCTGAGAGTAAGAATCAGCCTGGAGCCGCTGACAGTGCTCTTGACATCGAAAGGCAGAGCCTGCCAGAAAATGAAGCCAACAGACAGAAAAGCAAAGGCAAGGGATGGCGAAAACCAGATTAAGATATTACAATTTCTGCTGAGCCCCTTTGTCTATCCGTGCCCGAAGGCAGGATCTATCCATGGATTCTTCAGTCAATGAGCCAATGTCTTCCCTTTTCTTTCTAAGTTAGATTTTCCCATCATTTGACACCATAAGTTTTGATCGATACATCCGTTTTTACCAATAGCTTTGGTGGATCACAGCCAGTATTTTGATTTTTTTTTTTTTTGCAGCAAATCAAGAATATGATTTCATGCACTATAAAAAAAATTCTATTTGACTAAATTTTTATGACCTATAAAATCAATGAGAGTCAATTAGTCATAAGTTTTTATGGCCTATAGAATCAATTAGAGTTACTAACGGTGTCACCCATATCAGTCCAAGACCAGATATATCATAAGGTTAATGTAACAAAGACTTTAATATAAATAACTGTCAGCTAGGAAACTGAAAAGGCAAAAAGAGACCACGGAGGTGTCATGCAGGTGAAACTGAAGAAAGCACCTGTCACCACTGAGGCTGGGGGTGGGCAGGGGGTAGAATTTGGAATTGTCAGAACTTGGAAACTTGGAAGAAAAGCCCTGGGGAGCTGAAACTCACAGCCCACATGAGGGTGTCTCTGAGGTTGTAGGAGCTGCTCCCCGGGTCTGGAGTCCACACCTGCTGGCTAGTGCTAGTATCACCGAGGAGGATGAAGTAAGACACATTCAGCAAGTGTCAAAAGCAAACCGTGACCTGGATCTGATTCTTCCTCCAGCCCAGAGCAGAGACCTTTGGTGGGTTAAAGTCTCAGGAAAGAATGAGCAGCTCTCACCTTCTTCCTTCAGACTCCGTTCCTCTACGCGCTGTCAGCCAAGCCTGTCGGCAACCCATCCGGCAAAGTATTCGATGTTTTCAGCAATCAAACTGCTAAAGACAGAACGCTCTATATAGAATGATGTCATTTGTTTCCAAACGCTATTGCTACACTAGAGCGATGCAAAAATAATAATAAAAGCAAGATATTTCGTGGCAAACTTTGGAGGCATGATTAGGACTGTAATCCACAAGTTATCTTGAGGCGAACAGAAAAGGGTTAAATAATACATGCTAACATCTTTTAACCTATTGTTGACTCAAGTAGAACACTATAAACCATCAGATGTCTGAATTTACTGTTTTTCTACTCAATAAAGTTTTTAAAAGATAACTATTTTAAAGCCCCAAATAGAAAGGTGTTGGTTTTCTGTTTGTTTTGTTTTTATCTCGAATGACCCATTTATCATTTTTCTGAGAAGTGTTCTTGATGCAGCATGGTGTTCTTTGCATGAGTATAACCTGTACTGTTTGGATAAGTAGGAATGCTTTAGAAAAAGAAGAGGAATATAGTCAATAATATTGTGATAAATTTGCACGGTGACAGATGGTGACTAGAATTAGTGGGGCGATCACATTGTAAGGTATAAAAATGTCGAATGACTGTATTGTACACCTGAAACTAAAATAACTAATATGATAGTTTATACCAACTATACTTAAATAAATATTTAAATTTAAATCTAAAAATAATCCCACCTAATGAAGTGATTGAGTTCTTACTTCTTCCTCATAGATCTCCTTGGGGAAGAATTATGAAGTGGAATATTCAGAACATCTTTGTTGTTTCCCATATCCCAAGAACCAGGTCACAGTCTGCCATTCACACTGATAAACACGGCAGCATGTGGAGACACAGTGCCAGTGAGCCTGTGCCTGGCCAGTCCTTGGAGCGAGTCCCTGGTTGAAGAGACCTAATAAAGCCCGTTCACACAACCTCCCCCTGTCCCCTGAGCCTCCGAATGCGTTACACCAGAGCCAGTGGGAATTACATTACACCATCTGAAACAATCACTTATTTCTGCCATGACTAAGTCTTATTCAAATGTCTACAGGGCAATGCCCCCCCATTACTGACTCAAGGGGCCTGATTTTTTGCTGAGATTTCAGTGATTCAGACCCTATTATTTGGAGTTTGTGATTCCATTTCAATCACAGTAGGTATCGAGAATTTGTTCTCCGTGGTGCTCAGTTATTTTTGTCTTTACACTCTGTGATTTTGTTACAAAGAAGTTACAGTGATATGAACTTCGCTTTAATCTCTCCATGGACAAGAGCCAATGACACACCACTTGGTTCCTGTTGTGCTGAAACTGCTTGTCTGAAGCAGTTTATATGTAATTTATTCTGGAACAATCATCATCCACAACCAGCATCGTTAAGCACATGCCCCAGATAGGATATCGGCCAAGCTCTGGTGATCTGGGATGAAGCGGCTCAGTTGCCACCACTGAAGATACAACCATCCAGTTGGGAGGGAGCTGGTGAGGGGCGTCCAGGCATGACAGCTCACCTTCTCAGTCCCTCGCCCTTGACCCCTAGAAGTCCACACGAGAAGGTTCCTGTGTTACTCCCACCTGGAGCGAAGTCTTCGCCTCGTCTGTGAGTCCTGCAAACCTTTGTGTCTGCTCGTCACGGGCTTGTGGAGGATGAGAGCGGCCCACGCAGGATGAGTGAAGGTGGAGAGACAGACGGATGCGTTCGGATGAACCGAATTACTGCCTCGCGGTACTGCCTGCCATCTCACCTTCTCTCTGCAACTCGTGGGCTTCCTAGAGACGAGGACATTGCACAGTTTCTCGTGGCACCATCTAGGCATCTGTGTATATTAAATTCAAGCAAGTTTTAATCTAAAAATTAGCCTTCTTCCAAACTTCAGAGACTGCTGCTCTCTAAAAGTTTTTTCTTGTCTGAGATTTTCCATGAAATAATTATCTTTGCTCGCTCGAAACTTATAGCCAAATCAGCTTTCTTTTTCAAGACAGCGGCAGCCAGGCACCCTGGGAGAGCAATTTTGTAACCAAGTTAGCAATAGACCTCGATTTCTCCATAATATATCCATCATAAAACTAGGTGAACCAACTCGGGAAATCGTAGCTCGGCCCAATAAGGCAAGTCTTGCAACTTTTGAGAGTGCAGCCTCTTGATGAACCTAAAGAAGAAGAGCATGCCCCGGCACCGATGTCCAGACAGCCTGGGCTGGGGCACAGTCCCCTCCGTGTGGCTGCACAAGGCAGGCGACACCCCTCGGTCCAGCAACTCATCTGCTGAAAACTAGACCGAACCAGCCTCCGCTCACCCTCCTCCAGGGGGAAGCTGCAAGAGCCACAGTTAAAAACCAAGGCGCCACTCCTCCACTGCCAGCCCAAGAGCAGGAACCAAGCAGTCATTGTCCTGCTTCTGATGGGAAGAGAAGGACGGTTTACAGGCTAGAGCTGTCTTCTCAGCCTCCGTGGTCTGTAACACCACAAGAGATGGGAGGGATGTGGGACCCAAATTTGGAAAATTCAAATTTCTGGGCTTTTGTGGTCCAGACTGTGTATATGATGGCCCTTCTCAATCACTGCTGATCCAGAGAATTGGAATATTGTCCTCCTGATATAATATGAAAGAATTTAAATTAAAATGTAAAGGCAATTACATTTTACAAAATAGTTATCACATTCATCTTCCACGGGCATTAATTTTATTAGCTTCCAAGATGACCCTACGTGGGATCCGTCTCTCTCTGGGCAGAGAAAAACGACCAAAGGAAATGTGAGAATCCACAACTACCAAATCTGTTACTGGAAGGGCTCGAGAAAATCAAGGGGTTATTGGGAGGGGTGGCTATCATGAGCAAGGTCTTTAAAACCTACGTGGCATTCCTGCTCTGTCTTCTGAATTCTGCTGTTCGATTATTTGGGTTGATTTACAGTAATGGCTCCCTGAAAACATGGCCTAAAACAAAGAATAGTGATGATCTTTGACGAGAGTCATCCTCATTTTGAAATGCAGCAAGAGTCACAGAGTTGATCGGCAGCCCTGAGGTGCTGTGAGTCGCCAAGAAGACAAAACATCTAATGGTCAGTGCCTAATATTGCCAGGACCTACTGCCAGGACCTGGCCCGGACTAGAGCCTGATGCTTGAAAACAAGACAGAGGCACAGCAAGAGCGTCCAGAGCTGGACCGAGCACCCCACTGATGTAGAGAAAGCGAGTGGGTCTCACGAGCTAGGTGGGGCTGGATGGGTGGGTGGAGATGCTGAGCAGAGATCCCGTCCAGTCAGTCAAGCACAAGTTCTGCTGTCAGTAGCAACGGCGGGTCAGAGTCCAGGCAAGCCATGGGCACAGAGGGCCGCTCAGAGATGGTGAGTGGGAGGCAGAACGCAGGGCGGTGGGCAGAGCTCAGCCCTCACAGTCAGGGAGTCCTAGGTTTGAATCCCAGCCATTTACTCTTCCTGGGACCTTAGCCAAGTGTCTAATGTAATTAAGCCTCAGCTTCTTCATCTGCGAAACAGGAAGTCATTACCCCTTGCAGGTGGGTCGTGGGGTTATGTACGTGTGCAGCGCCGGCATAAAAAGGTGCTCGGCCACCACGGTGTCATTAAGTACCTCGGAGCACCTTCTCTCACCCCGGCTCTCTGCCAGATGCTCTCTGTTCGCTATCTTACTCCTCCAGATGAGGCTCGGAGGAAGTTATCTTTATCCTGGTTCTGCTAATGAGAAATGAATAGATAACATGTGGCTCATTCAAGGTCACACCGTGGCATATAAAAGTTCTTGGCTTGAGCTCCATATCTACCTCCTGGCCTATTTTCTGGCTATACTTGAACGTGGACTTCTAATTTGGACTGTGATCCATGGTTTAGTCTGACAACCCATACTCTCCCTCTATTTTGAAGAAAGCTAAGGGCTTATAGAAAGATCTTTGAATTTGGGTTGAAAAATCTGATTCTGCTACGTAACCTGGCGTGTAATCTTGAACAAGGCTCTTCTTTCTGTGGCTTCAGTTCCCTTCCTCGAGAAGTGAGGCGAATAGGCCAGGTTATGAAGAGCGTGCCCTCCCAGTCGGAAGTCTGGACAGGTTTCTAGCTGCTCAGCTTAATAATTCTATCTCATTTCCTCTCTGGCTTGACCTGACCCCAGCCACTCACCACTAAATTTGATATTATCCCTAAGGTTATCCCTTAAACCCTGACCAAAATCACAAGTCACCAGGTCTGGGACCAGTCCATGCCGATGGTGAAGAATTGGATCAGAGTCCTCTCTGTGTGCCCACGAACCCTGATATAGGATAACACATTTCAGTACCTGTTCTGATTATCTATGGCTATATTACAAACTACTCCAACACATGGTAGTTTTTAAAGACCTTACAGTTTGTCCACAGTTATGTGAGCCAGGAACTCAGGCAACGCTCACCCAGGTGACTCAACCAGGAACCCCAGTTCCTCTCCGTATGAGTCTTTGGGGCTTCCTCAAAGCATGGCGGCTACATTCCAAGAGGGAGTAACCTCCGAGTGAGCATTGTAGGAGAAAGGGGACAGAAGCCATGTGACCGCTTGTGACCTAGCTCCAGAAGCCCCAGCTCACCACCTTACTGTGTTCTGCTGGTTGACCACGTCCTAGACTAGCTCAGATTCCAGGGAAGGAGAAACTCACTCCACCTCTCAAGGGGGAGAATCACGAAGAATCTGTGGCCATCTCTACCTTTCACGTTATCTTGTTGAGGAATAGCCGGATACGGCTACCTAAAGCTACCTTAGGGATAACCATTTTGCATAAATGACAATAGATTCAGGACCCTTCTAAACCTGGAAGACACCAGTTTTGTTCATGTCAGAGTTCCTACGAAGCCCGATCAGCCCCGGCTGGAGCGAGCCTCCTTGCTGACGCGTTGGCTCCTTCTGTGGTAGTGCCCTCCCCACAAACCCCTCTGTGCTCCGTAAACACCTGCCACGTCCAGCACAAGGCAGCCTAGAGGTCCCCGCGCCGAGCCTTCGAGGCACGCCTTCTGAGAGGAGCTTCACAAGGCGTTGTCCACCCTTCCGCTCCATCCTCCAAGGCGCACATGCATCTGGTGAAAGGAGTGTGAGAAACGGGGCGACCGAATGAAATGTGAGGTTACACTAGTTAAGAATTCATGCCGAAAACTTGAGACGCTTGTGCTTTAAATACGAGACTGTAGGGGTGCCCACGCTTGGTCCAGATACGAGAAGGTGCCATTGGAAAGACGCCATCTATTGATTGACAAAGTAAGAGGGAGGCGGGATGCTATCCCTTCTTTGTCCCATCTCAGGAATGATTGGTTTCCATGACCAGAGGTTGCTAAACATAAGAATGCTTTCACTGAACGAGCTATTCAGATGCGGTTTATTCTGCGGTGGGGCTGTAGATTTTGGCCCTTGCAATCTGTTCAATCCTGACTCCATTTCACTCAGGAGAATTGAGACAGGGCTAATATGTACCTCGCAGGGCCATTGCAAAAATTAAGAGTTAACATATTTTAAAGCTCTGAGTGTCTAGCACACACTGCTGTATGCATGTGAACAAGACTACAGACTGTTCTCTTGACCACCAGCCTGGTCCTGCCGCTAGGACCAGAGCTCCATGTCCAGTTGATTCCTTTCCCTGGTCCTGCCATACAGCCACCAGGCTCCCTGTCATTCGGTCACTGCTCTGAGACAAGTCTGCTCCCACAAAGTGGCTCCATCTTGTATGCCCCCCATTCTGTGGAGGTACTATTGAGCTTGTCTTGTGTCCACAGACTCAGTTAAAGCCATTTGACACATGTGAGTCTGAGACTTACCACATATGTAATATGAGAACTGTCAATGACCAATATGGCTCACTGTTGAGCATTTCTTTTGTGTGTGTGCTGTGTTTTCCTTCCTAAATACTTGCATAATATTTTAATATAGTGAGACATTCCTTCTAAGTTCATGATCAATCTCGACATTATGCCTAGACAGCAGTATCTTTTCAAAGTTATCTTAGAAGACTATTCTATGTTTCTAAGATATTTCCAGAGCAAGTCTGACTGACTGGAATGTTCTAGTTTTGCTGTTCACATCGACCTCTTATACACAGTCCCATATGAGTTTGCACTTTATAAGAGATGTGGTTCTTTAAAATAAGTTTCTAGCTGCTCAGCTCAATGTACATAACATAAATATTATATTAAAATATAATTTTTATCACCTTCCTAAGCTCCCTCTGAGTTCTCTGTATAACTGTGGCCTATTTGAGGAAGGATCGGGGATGTATTTGGTCATCTGGCTGTCACAGTGCATCCCAATCTTCCTAATTTTTTATAAATTGCATTTGTCCATCCCAGGAGCATAAATAGCATGAAAGCGGAAGCTGCTGGGCTGGGAATCCCAGCAGCTGCGAGGACCCAGGAAATGTGAGGTCGCCCTCAACACGCAGGTGGGAAAGCTGTGTCTTGACTGATACTGGTGACCACCTATCAAACGAGAAACACTTGAAAATACGGGTCACCCCTATTCGAGGTACCACAAAGGACACAGATGCATCATGAAAATGAGGACAATCCTTAAAGAGTTCACAATATCATTGGGGACAGACACCAGAATGAGCACAATCAGATGAAATAAGTAAATAAAGAAAATAGATTAAAACCGTCGGAGCAAAACACACAGCATAAATCACAGTAAAATCGTGTGTTAAACTGCAGGTCACTTATCGGCAACACTGGCATGGCTTGGAGGCCAGAAGACTGGGTAAGGAAGGAGGCAGGACTTGAGCAAGACCTGAGGATGAGTAGAATCTGGGTAAATAAAGGCAGGAAGGATTCTAGAGGAGGATGACAGCATTCTTGAAGACAGTGTGGCGGAATGGCCACGAATTCTTTGTGGAATGGAGAAAAGACATCTCTAGATATCCAATCGGGTTGTGTTTGTGAAATTTTCCTATAAATTATAAAACACCTACTAATGTCAGATATTATTGGGAGTGTTTTTATTATAGTGGATATTGTGGAAATTAGACTTAACACTGAGAAGGGTTCTCATCCCGTCGTTTCTTCCATATGGGGTATATAATTGTGCCCAGGTAACGCGGACCACCGCGACCTGAGTTTTCTTGGGCACATAAGGTTCTTGAGAGGACTCCTAGAGACCACAGCGCCTGGAGAGGCTCATTTACGGCATCTAGCACTAGAACCCCATCTGCGTCATTGCTGTGTATTTTATCTTCCACTCTACCAGGCAGGTGCTCCAAGTTTTCAAAGCAAGCTTAACAAGGAAGGAGTCATTTGAAACCCCTGGATTCTGTTTCCCCTCATGTGTACTAACTGACTTTTTTTTAGCCCTCTCTTTGGGACAACATGAAGTTAGAGTGACTCATCCACACTGGAGCTAAGCCAGGTGATGCTTCGGCCATGCTTTGGCTCATCAGCAGCGTGTAGACAGCATCCCGAAAGCCTGCCTCTGAGCTTGCCGGGTAACCAGCATCATTGGAGTTCTTGCCATATGCTCAGCTTCCCAGATCCACCCCTGGAGATTCTGGTCCAGGAGGTCAGGGACGAGTTCCTCCAGATTACCTTTATGACTGAGGAAGTTTAGAAAAACTAACGCAAGGCTAGCAATATTCTCACTGCCCCAAGGAAACAAATGGTCTGAATAAAGTGGAGCTGGCCTCATATAGCAAACCCCATCTACGGGATTTGTGGAGGAATGGAGATGCTCTCTGTATAAATTTACTAATTCGAAATGCAGAAGGCGGAAGACCACCTTGACTTAGTAAAAATGTATAGAATGTAAGGTCTACCTTTCTTCACAAAATGCATGCCTTTCCCGGGAAGTTTAACATGATAGGGTAAATGCAATTTTTATTTCTCAAGTACACCTTAATGAAGATAGGGAGAAACTTTAAACTCCACAGATTAGAACTAAAAAAAAAATTTTTTAATCAAAATATACTTTAAATATTGTAAGAGAAGTCCCACTTAAAATTTTGAAGTAATGCTGATTTTCATCTTATTAAACTTATTTGATATTATTTTACTTCACATGTTGAATTTACTTAAGAAGTGATTCACTTGAATGTTTAAATAATTTTTAAATAATTTTAATAGTACAATGGAAATTCTTCCCCGGATTCAGTACCAAGAAAATAGCTATGTTTTCCAATGGATTAATGAAGCTTTCTTTTATAGGATAATGAGAATACTTTGACACCTGAGTTTGAAATAATCATAAAACAATTAACTCCTAAATATAATCGACTTCTAAGTATATCCATATATGTTGGCAGCATTAATTGTACATTCGTCAAAACTGGTTGACGTATCATTTATACAATGTAGGAAAAATAGTTCAAATACTTATGACGGAAAAGTTATCAACCCATTCATACAAAAAGTGACTGTTTACTCCTGAATCTTATCACGTGGATATTTCTGGCGAGCCTTCATTCTGCCTCGATGTGTTCTAAACAGACGTTTGATGGCTATACGTGTGTGAAAACGCCGCAGGCCTACAGAGTTAAGAGATGAGGGGTAAATTTTATCTATTTCAAAAATAGTCATGTGAGATTTACAAACAAATCCAGGATGCGGGGATTTTAGTTAACCATGATTACCTGTTATTTTTTTGGAAGGCAAAACTGGAAGCCGGAAAGTTTCTGTAACATGCCTGTGGTGTGACCAGAGGTGGAGTATGGGACCAAGGTCACAGGACAGATGCACGGCCCCGGGCGCTCATCACCTAAAGGAGTCCAGGATGCCACTTACCAACCAGCCTCCGAGCCCCATCCCCAGCGCCTGGCACCCAGCGGGGCCCCAGTAAGTCCTTGTCAAGTTAGATTGAATTCTATTGCTTTTATCAAAACCGTTAAAATGTTTGAGGAAAAGATACCACAAAGCATGAAATTCACTCTCTAGAAAAAAAAGCGTTCCTACAGACATTTCAAAAAGTACAGTCGACAGAGTAAATGGCAAACGAGGTTTTGTTCTGGAAAAGACAAGGGAGGGGAGGGCAGCACCACGTCGGCTCAAGTTCTGCAGATGTTGGGTAATTTTGGGTCTCGTTTATTCACAGAAAAAACAAAATGTGGCCTCATTACAGTCAAGAGGGGGTTATTTGAGGCTAGCAGCTGAGGCAAACTTAGTAAACAGAAACATATACAGGAATGTACACATAAATATGGAGATCTATGCCAAAAATAAAAACTGAAACCTCTTCCCCCATCCGTCCATGCCTCAAAGGAAAAGTGGGCGATCTCTGGCCCCCCCTCCCAAAGCTACTGCTCAGCAGAGAGTATACACACACAGAGGACGTCATTCTACCGAAGCAGGACTATGAGATGTTCCTTACAATTTCTCTTAGCTCAGCATCATTACCGTAAGCTGGTAACGATCAACTAAAGCAACTGTGTGACACATACACCAACAGGAAACATCAAGTGTGGGGACCAGGGAGGAAGCCTAGTTGCACTCACAGCCAAATCTCTCTGGGGGCGCCCATCAGAATCCCCACGTGCCGATGCCTCTACCGTGGCCACGACCACAGCATCCCAGAAGACAACCCCCATGCACTCAATGCACCAATTTCAGGACCCTCCAAAACCCACATCTGGGCAAGTCATCTTTGCGTGGAACACGGGCTGTGGAGATAAGCTCAGGTTTGAATTTCTGCTCGGTTCCTCTCTAGCGGCATGATCCAAGTTAGCTAACGTGTCAGGGTCCTGATGAGGTAGTGACGTTACCTGCCTTACAGGAGTATGAACGCACGTACAGGGCTGGGCGCACGTTGTGAGTGACACGGAGGGCGGTTATTATGCTTGTTATACAAATTCATGTCCCTTGGGAAATGAACAAAGCACATCATGAAAGGTGGTAGAGTAAAAGGACTCCTCAGTCACCCGATCCTTGAAGCCATGCGTCCCCATCTGAAACCCCCTGCCTACTTACTGGTTTCCTCCCTTGATCCCCATCCTACCGTCCTTGAAGCCCATGTTCACCCCACCATTATGTCCCCAACGGATCGTAGAAGCCAAAGTCAATATCTCTCTAATTAACGATATCGCTCTGTCCCGGTTCTAACTTTCTTTACTGTTGTCTACTTTTTCAAGAAAAGCATTTGAAAGAGAAAAAAACAGACCTGTAGAAGTCCAGAGAAAAATCCAAATCTCTCACAGAGATGCAGCTGTAAGCGCCGCCCACCTTCCTTGCAGTCACATCCGTAAAAGTGGGAAGAACGAAAACCACTCATTTCCTAGAGAAACGAAGGGCCCATCAGACCGAGTCCCCCCCGTGCCAGCGGCCCGGACGGCAGCTGACTGTCGCTGTCGTGAAGCGGGCCCCGCACGGCTGCGTCGTCTGCACTCCACACAGAGCTCCTTCGCTTAGATGGAAACATGTAATCTAAGTTAGAGCTACCATTGGACAGGTGAAGAAACGGGCTCGAATCAGCTGACTCGCCCCGTCAGGCATCTGGTAAGTAGAAGAGGAAAGTCTTGAGTCTGGTGTAAAAGCAGGTCTCCTCCCCATGCCCCAACGCCAGCGCCATCGCCCTGGCACCTACAGGCGGTTCCCACCACTGCGATACTCACCCCACCCCTCCGCTCTACCGCCTTTTAAGCTGGTCACTCCTCCTGTCATCCACCCTGCTCTTCACCTGCCTGCTGGTGAAGGAGAGGGGGACAGGGTGCTAAGGGGAGCCCTTTGAAGTCAAATACCAGATCTCAGAAGACTGATTAAGGGAAGCATTTAAAAGCTATGTGACAGCAGCGGCAGATATGGTCCGTTTTGTCTCCTTTCTTTCCCTCCTTTCTCGTCTTGTTCAGATATCTAGGTAATTCTTTCTTCCTGGAGAGCATCTTGCCAGCCAGGTAACTCAGAGCGCAGGGTAGGAAATGCTGAGCTGTGCCAAGCTGCTTTCTTCTGGTCCCTTAGACCCAGGGACCCTGCACTGGATAAGCAGCCCCTTTCCTAAATTATTTCTTCACAGAAGGAGCTATAATGGGAATATATCCTATGTGGAAGGGAGGAGGGAAGGAAAGAAGAAGAAAAGAAGAGGAAAAAGAAAAGAAAGAAAAGGAAAGAAAAAAGATGAAATAAGAGATGGTGAAGGGAGGGGAAGGAAGGAAGGAAGGAAGGAAGGAAGGAAGGAAGGAAGGAAGGAAGGAAGGAAGGAAGGAAGGAAGGAAATGAAAAGAGAACCCTACTCATGGCCCTAAACAAACCTTATTCGTCTGGCTCTCACAAATTTGCAATACATGATTCAGAACTTGAAAACAAAAGAAGAGGTAGCCATGGGCACGACCAGTACCCAAACAAGAGCAATCTCTTAGGGACCCTCGGACCCTCGGACACAAGGCTGGGCCTTTCTCTTGTATTTCCTGCTTGGTGTTCAGCAGAGCCGGCTACGTGATAGAGGCAACCTATGACTGTCAAATGAATCAGCATCTTGCACGACACTGTAGTCTGAACACAAACTCTTTTAAGAAGAAGGGAGAAAAATCTCAGAGTCCTTTAAAAATTTCTTGCAGCTAGTTCATCTTCATCTGCCCTGTCTATAGAAGCCAACAAGCACAGTTGGAACAAATAGGTTAATAAAACCAGGCCAGATGGCCGGCCATTAATTTTTTTGCTTCTCTGCAGCTGTTTCAGATTTATCTTCTAAAGTCTCACACTATTCAGCGTGTAAACTCCCTTGAAGCAATTTGGTGTCTTGGCAGGTAAGCCAGACCCATGAATTTCTTAGAATGTCGCACGCACAATAGTCCCTGTAAACTCCTTCTGTTAGTGATCGTGAAAAAGCAGATGTCTTGAAAACTCCATTCTCAAGCTGTAGTCTTCTGTTAATTTTTATTTATCTCACTTGAAATGTGTGACTGAGAGCGGCGCTTCAGTTACGTGTGGATGCGTCGTGAAGGGGAAGAGGGAGCTCCTGGCCCACATGGCACGGTGAGTTCCTGCCTCGTGTCTCCTCTTCCCCGCCACCGAGCAGGAAAGAACGACAGAGAATATGTAATTGAGGCGACCAGGGGGACACAACTGAGTACAGAAGTAGGACAGATATTTTTGTCAACAGAAAAGGAAAAGAAACACAAAGAGGAAACTGAGGCTGTTCTCCAGCTCCGAGGACACACGGTGGCGTCCAGGAGGGCGACTCTGATAGGTGGGTAGTTGGGGATCAAAGCCCCAGTTGGAATGGACTTGGATTGGACTCCTCCCCCGCAAAGGAAGGGTGAGAACAGGCACCGACGTGCCAGGCTGACTGACGCTAGTGGGTCACGAGGAGGCGAGAGGCAGCTGGCCCCGGGCTGGCAAGGAGAACCGGGGCCGGAGCGACCCGAGGGTACCCACCGGCTGCGACGGGAGCCGGGGCAGTGAGACGGCACCTGGTTTCGATCCAGGCTCTGGGGAAACAAGGCTGGAGGCTCTCACAGATAACTAGATCGAGAGGCTAACTAAGAAGAGAGGGTGGAGACAGGACGGGCCAGGACAGGGGCGATGCTGGGGATGAGGCCGCAAATCGAAATTAAGAAACACGAAAGGACAACGCTAAGAATGATACACAGCAGAACGAACCACCAGGAAGCGCAACGACCCCAGACAAAATAAAAATAATGTTCAAATGTGAAAGTGGCTGTAAAATAAAAAATATTTTGATACTCAGAGATTAAAGTAAGAAATTCAATCTATGAGGAAAAAATTAGACACGCTGAAACAAAAACGGAGAGTGATAGCCATGCAAAAGAGCCAGTTAAAAATCCTGCGAATTAAATAATTTGTTTGTGAGTTACACAGTAAAAACAATAAACGCACAGACAATAAAGTTTTCAAAATTAAAGAATTAAAGAAGTGTTAGCTAAGACTGCGGTGGTGATTGTTTGCAATGTATAAGTGAATCAAAACAACATGTTGTTCACCTTCAATTTACACATCTTACATGTCAATTATATCTCAGTAAGGCTGGGAGAGAATTAACGAATTAGAAAATGTTTCTAAAATGTATTAATAACATAAAGCATAAAGATAAAAAGTTTAAAATATGAAAAAGACTAGAGAATCTCTACACACATCATTGTGTAAATGTAAGATATAACCGATGGTTAAAAAAAAAAAAATCTTAAAATCTACCAGCCAGAAAATAATGACCACCTGCAAAGGAGCCAATAATTAGTTTGAAAGATAATGTGTCATCAGCTGACAAAGGATGCCAGAAGACAATGATATTTTTGAAAAACCCAGAGAAAAGTAATATCAGATTAGAAGCTATTGGTCTGAAGGAACAGGGAAGACATTTTCAGGAAGTGAAAATAAGAGAGTTGACCATTGACCATTTCTATATAATAGTATGGAACTATCAGAGAATGTATAAGCCTCATGTAAAAGCAAGAAATTAACCCTCAAGTGAATGAATAGTATTCAAGACACAAGGGTGAACACAGAAATTGATGAACTACTTTGATTAACTTAATTAACTATTGAGCATTTAAAAATCAGAATGATAAAATACTGACAGTAGTAACAAGGAAAATGAGGGGAGAAATAATTAGGAAAATGGGAGGACTGAAAGTTAAAGCGTATCACAGTTCTTTTCTTTTTGAGAAAGACAAAACAAATAAAAATAAATTGGACTTAGTTAAGAATTTTATATTTATGTACATATGTTAAAAAGTTAAAGTAACCATTGAAGGAATGGAAACGTTATCTATAGTTCCCAAACCAGAAGAAAAACGAGAACAACAAAACCTAGATCAGCAAAAGGTAAAAATAGAGGAAGAATAGAAAAAGCAAGGTAAACAAAAAAAATGCAAAAATAAGGGATAATATTCACAGTAGAAATGTCTTAGTGCCAACCCCTCCAAAGCAGGCCCCGAGGTGGAAACTCCAGTGGGCAGTTCTTTGGGAGGTAATTCCAGCAAACGTACCTGAGGAAGGAGAAAGTGGGCACAGGTGCGCTGGTTCTCACACTGCAGAGCATCTGAGACTCGCCTCCAACAAGGAACCAGTAGCAGAATCCCCCTCCCACCACGGTTGCCTCCCTGCGGCTGTAGTTCTCTGTTTCAACACTGAGCCTGTCTGTGGCAGAGCAAGTTTCCAAAGTAGGTGAGAAGGCCCTCGGGCATAGAGGAGGGGTGACCCGACGCTTAAGTTGGAGGCGTCCACCTGCAGGGACGTACCTCAGCTCAGGAGAACTCAGGTGGGCAGAGCAGATGTGGAGAATGGTAGCAATCGCCTCTGTTACAACAGGCCATGGGATTGAAATTGCCCACAGGAAGGGAGGTTATCGGACTGGCTTAAAAAAATCATCATATGTTGCTACAAGACACCCCCAATAAATGAAGTGGAAAGTTTCCAAATATGGGACATGAAAAAAAAAAATGCCAGAAAGAAGTCCTCACACCTGTAAGTAAGAATAGACACAAAGATGCCCACTAGAGCAATGATCACATGACAACAAACCGAGTACCGTTTCCATCAAGAGAAAAGCTAAATAGATTGCAGTACTGTCATGTAAAGAACGTGACACAGTAGCTAGATTGCAAGTGTAAAAATCTGACGGGAAAATCAAGCGGAAGCATTGTGCCACCCCAACGTCGTCAGAACAGACAACGTACAATGTTTTATAAGGAAAAGCACAACACTGAGGGGAAAAATCAAAGCACACCCGAATAAATAGAGAGAGACACCGTATTCATTGATTAGATGGTTCAATACTATCAATTCTCCCCAAATTGAGCTATAGATGCAATGCAGTCTCAATCAAGGTCCCTGCAAAAGTTTTTGTCAAAATCAATGTTGATTGTGAAATTTATGTGGAAAGGTGAAGACATTAGAATAGTCAATACAATTTTAGAAAAGAAAGAACCAAGTCTAACGGCCTGATTTCAAGACGTGCTATAAAGCTACAGCGGTCAGGAGAGCATGGTACTGATGAACAGATAGACACGTAGATGCACGGAACAGCACAGAGTTCAGAGGCAGACTCACTCACGTGCACGATCAAATAATTCCCAGCAAAGTTGCAAAGGTAATTTAATGAGGAAAAGAATGGCCTCACCGAATAGTGCTGGAACAGCTGGGCACCCATGTGACTGTAAATAAAAAAAGCTGACCCATGCCTTGCACCATGTATAAATGCTAACTCACAATTTAAACCTAAAACTGTACAATGTGTACTAGAAAACATAGAAGAATGTATTTGTGACCTTGATTTAGGCAAAGATTTCTTAAATACTAAAAACAAGAACGATAGAAGAAAAAAGTTCATTGGACTTCATCAAAAGTAAAAACTCCTCCTTGGAGGACTAATTCAAAAAGCAAGCCGCTGACTGGGAGAAAACACTTCCAAAAAACATATTTGATAAATTCACGTATGCAAGATGCAAACACTTAAAGCTCAATATAAAGAAAATAAGCATAATAATGGGAAAAAATGATTTGTACAGACACTGTACCAAGAAGACATATGGATGAAAGGAAGCACATGAAGAGATTGTTCATTCAACACCATTAGCCGTTAGAGAAATGCAAACGGCACCTACGGTGTGATGACACTACACTCTAGTTACAGGACTTAAAACTTAACATTTTTTTAATTGAAAATAGCATGCTAGCAACTGGGACTCTCATACAGAGCCGGTGGCGATACAAAACGTTACAGCCACTTAGGAAAACCATTTAGCGTTTTTTCATAAAGTTGAACATGCACTTACCATATGACCCAATGATCGCCCATCTAGGTATTGACCCAAATGAAAAGAAAACTAAAGTTCACAGCAAAACCTGCCTGTGAATGTTTCTAGTGGCTTCGTTCATAGTCGCCCAACTGGAAATGACCCTAATGGCTTTCAGCTGACGAATGGACAAGCACGCTGTGGCACCCACAAAATGGAACATCGCTCGGCGACCTTTCAACATTAACCACATGCAACCCCGCGAGTGAACCTCAAATGCGTGGTGCTAATGAGAGAAAGCAAACTCGGAAGACTACATACTGTGTAACTCAATTCATGTGACTTCCGGTTTATATGTCATGAAAGGCAAAACTACAAGGAAAGAGAACAGACGGGTGATTGTCGGGGTGAGGGTGAGTGCGGGGTTGACCGTCTAGTGCGACGAGAAAGCCTTTAGGGTGATGGGACTTTTCTCTATCTCCATCGCTTAAATCGATTCAGTTCCATAAATATCGTCAGGCTCTGGGCTGGGTGGAGAGCACCAGCCCTCCCAGCGCTGAGCCCTTGGGAGGTGCCACTTAAACAAAAAAGCACTCAAGAGAGCGTGTGGAGACTACAACCCGTGAGGGTGACATGGGATGCCTCGAGGTGATGTTGGAATCGAGAATCTCTGCGGATACGAGAGGAAGCCCAGCACTGGGGGGTCGTTACAGCAGGCAGAGGGCCTCGTTCTGATAGTCTGTCCCCTCCCTGGCAGCCTCTTCCTCTCTGGTGTCAGAGTAAGTTCTACGAGTCCATTTGGTACATTTTTTTAAATACCACAGACACACCGAAAGCCTAAGCATTGGGCTCCGTGGGGTCCAGTAAAATAACCATGGACAGATAATAAGAGAAAAAGACCTAATATTTTACATTGAATTCTTTAATAAGGCTAAAATCTCTAAGTCTATGCATAGGAACTGGCAATTCTATATACAATAGATGGCTTTCACCACCAGAAGTCTATTAATGTTAATGAAAAAGCTAAAGCACTTCTTTGCAAAGTAAGTTTGAAAAGAAACCTTTACTAAAACCTTCACAAAACAGAATGGTTATATAAAACTGGAGTAACCAAAGAATTTCAGAGTCTACATTACAAATGGGAAAGTTACTTAATAACCCACAGCTACTGAATTTTAGCAAAATGAGAAAAGGAAACGAGAGGACAGACATCTTCACAGTAAATATTCATCATTAACTGGAAACTCGTGAAATCGGAATGACGGCGTCTAATTCACCTTTTCCCTTTTGTCCTTATTTCCATTTAGATGAACACGAAGGAACTATAGAAGACAAAGTGGATCGCTTCTTAAATTACTTATAAAATACGAACTATTGGACAATGAGAACATGGCTGTCAGAGCACAGTTGAAGGTCATGGAGGGTCAACCAGGGTGGAAGACACCGACCAAGGCGATGCTTGCATTAAGGTCAAGTTCAATAGCTCATGACGATTTTTTTTTCATAGAGAAACTTGCCAACCTTCTTAGTCAATCATTGTACAAACCCTGAAATAAGTGTCTTGATTCATAGTTGCCAAAAATGAAGAAAAGAATTTGAATATCTTGTAACTGGTGAGTACATAAACAAGTTATGGTAAAACCATACAATGGAATATTACTACTACTCAGTGATAAGGTTGAACAAACTGATATATGTGTCTAAATGGGAATATGGCACGTTTTATACAACCGGTTTCACTGTCCTCCCGTCCCTGCCAAAGGTGGAATAGTATCTCTTGATGAATAATAATAAAAACAATAGTGAAAAAGGATCATGGTTCATACTATCAGCTGCTTACTGTACGCTGAGCATCGTTCTAGATGTTTTACACAGTCACCCATGCAACCCTCACGACATCGCTGTGAAGCAGGTCCTGTGATTACCCCGTCTTTAAATGAGAAAACTCCAAGGCCAGGTAAGTCATTGACTTGCTTAGATCACACAGCCAGGATGGAGCCCCATCTGTGTTAGCATCATCTAAACTCCCCAGAGTCTGTGGCCGCCTGCTCCTTGCAAGACGTTGGCTTCCACTGACATCCTACAGAAGCTCTCCTTGGCTGGACCAGAATTCCCTCTGGAGAAGCCCTGCTCTGGAATACTAACTCATGTCTTAATAGACAAACATTGTGCCCCCGCCTCCCCCGCCCACATTGAACAGGAAGACCTATGCTAATCTGGCATACATTGCTTCTGGGTTTGCATAAATTAAGGTTTATTTATGACATATTGTTATACCCTTAAGTTGTTTATTTTAGATATGCTAGCTTCCCTTTAAAGCATGCCTCACATATTTCCATATGAATATTCCAGTGTTGACAATCACCTAATAAATAAACATTTTGATGGGGATGGAGGTGGGGATGGGCCTATAAATGTGCTTCGTTGTCATTTTCAAGCAGAATTTTCAGTGAGAATGAGAAAAAGAAATGGCACGTGTCCCCGATCAGCACGTGCTGTGATTGTCCCATGGGACTAGCAGTGCGGCCCGGAGCGGGACCTTGCTCGCCGGCCAAGGGCAGGGGAGCATGTGAGGTCCAGACAAACTCTGATGAAGGGACTCACTGCCATTCGTACAGCTGCTTTTATGGGTCCCCCGGCGCAGAAGGTAGGTGTAAGAGAAATGGTTTAAGAAAATTGCAATACAGTTTGAAAATTGTTTTCTGAGCATTGTGTCTTTTGTTCTTACTGAACCATGCTGTTTTTACATTAAATGATAATGGAACAGAAGCAACGGGTGACCGGAGAACTCTGAACAAGTTTGTAGGCTAGGAAATAAAAACAGGGGCTGCTTTTTGTGCACCATTAGGGGTGCCTTCCTAGATTCACGGAATAAAAGAACTAGAAGAGGCGTGTTCGTGGAGTTCGACCCCTGTCTTGCAGATGAAGAAGCAGAGAACCAGAGCTCACTTACTTGCAAAATATCACAAAGTAATTTCTTGAACAACTCGCATCTGAAAACAACTCACACACCCCAAAAATACTATTTATAGGTGAGTGCACAGATAAATACATGGAAGGCAAACCAGGAGGAATGTAACTCATAAACAAGAGTCGAGACAAGTACAGCAAAGAACTGCAGTGTAGAATCCTGGACAAGTTCAAAGCACAGAGACTGACTTCTGCTGGCTGCCCCAAGGTGCTGGGCCACAGGGAGGGCGTGGGGTGGGCGAGAAGGGTAGAGCAGCACGGAGCCAGCCGTGTGCACTTGGCCAAACCCTAACACCAGAGAATCAGCTCCTCTCGGCCGATCCCAGAGGTACTCCCCGCCAGCACAACCTGTGGGACTTTTTGTTAAAAACGAGAAGCACTGTACAGATGCTAGCTCTTAGGATTGGGGTTTTATCAATCAAATCAGAGAGATGGCGCGCCTCCTAGTTTATGTCACTAGGGTTAGACCCGAGTGTGGCAACAAAGAGGAATAACAATTACATGTGTGCAGGGAGGAGGTCTCTCTCCTTTGTTCTTTTTTAGTTAAGAATGGCCAAGAGGAGCAGAGAACGAAGTTGACCATTTGCAATGAATGTGAGCATCAGCGGGGAGAACACTGACTTGCTCCGTGTGATCGTTCCCCATTGTCAACCCAATCCCCCACTCCGTTCCCTGACCTCCCCACCGTGGGAACCACTGGATTTCCTAAATATCCTTCCAAACCTCCTCCCATGAGTATATCTCCACGAGCTCACCCACGTACAGTATCGTCGTTGGTCGTGTGTGTTTTGTTCCTTGGTTGTGGTGCAGCGCATCTCACCTCTGCACTGCCATTTTCCCAGCCACGTGTGCCATGCTGCCATGCAGGTACACACTCCCACCTCTGCCTCTGCACTGAGTTCCATCCTGTGCACCCACCCACCCACCCCGTTCACGCATCCCCTGCTACTGAGCACCTGGCCCGCCCCCAACTCTTTGCTACAGGGCCCATGTCTCCTTGGACATTCGGGCAGCGCGATCGCTGAGTTGTATGAGATCTGCACACTCAGCTTCACTAAGCACGCCGGCTGGCTTCTCCCAGGGGCTGTGTTTACTTCTGGCAGACAGGCCACAGCCCACCAGCGCGACAGTGGGTGTCATTTCCCCTTCCTCATTCATTCCGCACACTTTTTATTTGTACAAATATTTATTCCTTTATCAATTTGACAGAGTTTTGTCTACGTTAAATCCTTTCAAAGAACTGGCATTGGATTCTGTTGTTCAGCTCAACCGTTTTTTGTTTATTTGCTTGCTTGTTTCTAATGTTCGTTTGGTTTGATTTTTTTAAATTTATTTAATGATGAAGGATGTCTGGTAGGGCTTACCTTATCACATGGATCTATCGAGTTAAAGTAAGAGTTTTTAATGCTAACTACAAGTGTATAGTTATCTTCTCTTCCCTGTGACTCCACCAGTTCTTATATAGTGTGAGGCCATATTATTAGGTTTCGATAGGTTCATGATTTTTATCTTCTTGATTCTTTACATCAAGCAGAAACAAATATTAGTTTTGAGCAGTTTCTTAACTCTACATGCAAAAGCCCTATTTTCCTTTGTTATCTAGTTCACTTAAAATTTTATTATAATCTGATATTGCAATTGCTACACTAGCTTTCTTTTTACTTTTAACGTATACTTTTTGAATTGCTTGTTTTTAACCTTTCTGTATTCTTTTGTTGAGTCTCTCATGTCTCCATGTAAACATAAACTGAGATAGCTGATAAATATAAACCGAAATCTCTTTTCAAGTAAACATAAATGAGTTAAATACTGTGCTCCAAATGTGTGTAGATCGAAGAACAGATTTAAACTGCAGAACTGCTGAATTGATTTATTTAATCATAAATACATCCACCTGCCAAGCTGCCGATAACCTGTGTTTGAACACAAAATGCAGTGGGTACCTGTGATGCTCTCTCTGTTTGCTCCTGTTTGCTCCCAGCACACCTGAGTGGGCGGGGTTTTGTCACGCAGAGTGAGAACGTAAACGTTACAATCTGCTAGGCTTGAGAAAATGGGCTCCACCCATTTATTACAGTTATTACAAAGCCACGTTCCTTTAGGAGGGGCCTATCAGGCAGACACCACACTGGTGCCAACGAGGCCACTCCTGACAGACTCACTGAAGACTTCACTTCTGGCAGAGCCGAAACCGCAGTTCAGTCTCAGTTTGAAGATGTGAGGCTTAGCACAAGTGACTCTGTTTTGTGCCTATTGTCTCGTTTTTAACACTATCAAGTTTCTAAATATATAACTGTCATATTTCTGTTCTCGACGGTTTCATTTCTACCTTCAAATCTTTAAAATAGAGGGAAAAAAATAGAAAGGATCAAAGTCCTGAAACATCAAACTTTGATGGGGACATGCCACACTGGGGGCTCTGCTCTCTGGGAACCCGGATTCCCGGGCGGGCTCTTGGCCAATCCTCAATCTTGAGCACACGTTAATTACTTCTTACCCCGCTGTCGTTACCATTATTTGTAGCATAAACATTATAGTGACATGAACGAAGTAATTGCTTTACACTTTTCTGCAGCTATGAATACAGCCAGGTAAAATCCTGTCTCTTTTTCTTCATTTACTATTACATCATAAAATAAAATGTTTTGCCAGATATTACTACTTAAAGTTCATAATTACTTTTTTCATATTCATTTACTAGTCTATCAAATTAATGTACTGTATTTTGTTTTCCGCTCTTCCATTTTTGTTTACATTTTGTTCCTACAATTTTAATAGCATTTCAAAGATTACTTTTTACTACGATTTTTCTCTCCCTTCTCAGATAATCCCCAGGGATCTACAGGTAGGTTTTGATTAAACCATCCAGTTTCCTTCCATAGAGACTTTATCCATGCACTGCCAGTAGCAACGTACGGGGAATAGATCCACCAGCATTTCATCGGAATCAGTTATTACTCATTTATAATTTCTGACAAATTAATAGGGGCAAAATGGTCGGGAAATAATGACTCCAGCCTGAGTCAGAAACACGAAGAGGTGTCACAGCAGAATTATCTCTACCTGATCTTCTGTAAAAGCTGACCCATTAGGTCACATTACTTCACCTTGTTCCAAAATTATGAATTCAGATCAGATGTCTGATTGTCTTTCTGACCTGAGGTAAAATTTAAAGCAGAGACTTTTTTTTTTAAGTTTAAATTTTTTCTGTAACCTATCCTTCATAAATGCCAGCACTGAATGAATTACCAGCGTCTTCTACCTCCAACGAGCTCATTTCTCTTGTCACGTTAAAATCAAACTCCTTTTAAAAATCAGTTTGAATTCTCTTGAGTATTGTGCCCTTTACAATTTCAGAAGACAGGATGATTTAAAAACAAAATGCATTCAATTGAGAGATGATCTTGAAGCCGCCACATATAAAGAAAAAGTGACCTACCTGAGTCTAGAGACACATAGACAGCTACAAAGCAAATGAGCTTCTGAGAGGGTGATGGAGCCCATTATAAAGATGATGGTGACTATTGTTATTTTAACATTGTGTAACTTTTACATGGAAACACAATAGCAGATGTGAATTTCTCCAAAACTCAACTTATCTGCCAAATTTTAGGAACGCATGAATATAGAAAGTAGCATTGTTATGCTTTGCTTTATTGTACTTTTAAAATCGTTACAATATAGCCATGAGAACCACCTGGTTTTCCTGCTTAATAGTGCCATCTTAACAACCGTCACCCTCTCAATCACCAATTTATACAGGTTAAAGCCCTACTGTCACCTCTTACTCTTTTTTTTTGCATATGAATACTCAGAGCAACTCTTGTTTCCTCTGGCATTATTGGGGCATAATTTATATACAAGAAATCACACACATTTATTATATATATTTGAGAGAGTTTGGAGATGTGCATTCACAGTGATACTGTCACTGCAGCCAAAGTACTAAACATGGTATTTACCCCCCATGATGCCCTTGTGTTCTTTCGTGGTTTCTATTTTGTTTTTTTTTATCTTTTGTTAAGAATGCTTAACATGAGCTCTATCCTCTTAACATATTATAAATTGCACACTGCTGTTACCTATAGATGCTGTACATACAGCAGATGTCCAGAATCCTCATACCCTTGGAAAACTCCTTCTGCTTTCGACCCTGCTCCACGGTAATCGTCGTCTCTCCTGTAAGTATCCGTTAAACTGAGTCTGCCACCGAAGATAGAAGTAAAATCCGAGGATTTGAACTTGGCACCCAGTCAGCAGCCACTTAGCCATTCGAACCTTTGGAAGATGCTTAACTCCTGTGGGTCCCTGCGGGGGAAAATATTATCCACCTGCAGCACGAGGCTGCCGTGTGAGCAAGTAAGAAACAGATATGTAAGTACTTTGTAAATGGAACGGCTCCCTCAGCTTCATAATGGTCATAGCGAATGTAGCCTAAGACTCACATTCCCAGAAATAGTCTGATTTTCTTATTGTGCCAAAAGGGTGGCTCCCGAATAAGACCGCCCCGGCCTGTCTCCACTACTCACCAGCTCCACCATCTGGACAATGAGCCTCCGTTTGCCCAACCCAAGACGGAGGTAGTAAGAATCCCGGCTTCTCGGGCCCTCACCGAGGTTAAGTAATTTAAGTAAGTCTATGGCCACGCCACCCTGAACGGGCTCGATCTCGTGTGATCTCTGAAGCTAAGCAGGGTCGAGCCTGGTTAGTACTTGGATGGGAGACCATCTAGGAAGACCAGGTGCTATAGCTATAAAAAATAAAAAATAAATAAAAATAAATAAGGAATTGTAAGCTGATAAGATCCTTGCAACTTGTGAGGTCAACCAAGGGTTGCTTCACCTAAAAAAAAAAAAAAGTAATTTAAGTAAATTGGTTAGACAGCATAGTGCGTAGTACAAATCTAATTATCTGTACAGGTTAGCTCTTATTATTATTATTATTATTATTATTATTATCATTACTACTACTACTACCACTACTACTACTACTACCACTACTATTATTGAATTTCAGGCATATCTGCTGGAGAGATTTTTAGATCTGGAGCCATCTTGAGAAATTTACAGTCACATCACATAAGATTTCCTATTCTGCCCCATCAACACAAAGTGGTGAGAAAAATACATGTCACAGTTAATCAGGAGTTATTATGAAAAGAGTTCTTTTCAGGGAGGAAGGAAATTGCCATATTAATAGCAGTAGCCAAGAAATGCCAGCCCACCCCTATGGTTCATTGTCCATCTGCCCAGGGTATTTCTGAGAGAAGGGAAGTGGTAGTAATGATGATTAATGAAAGTATCAGGACAACAGGTGTAGACGAGTCTGTCTTGGGCGAAGCAGACAGATGGTCACCGAGCCGTCAGCTTATTCTTCCAGGTTCTCTCGGAGGATGTCCAGGACAGACCTTCACCTGAAATAAAACCAGACCATTTGCCGTCTCTCGAATGCTTCCCCACTGCCTCAGAGAACTCTCTCTGGCTCCAATGTCTCCCTGCAAAGTCTGTCTATCAAAATTCTGCCCAGTGTCTATTGTCCATCTCTGAATGTCCCTTTATAAAGAGACTACCTAATTTTTTCATTCAAAGTGAGCTCCCTGCTGTGAATGTCCCCAGCACACCCTCCTCTCTCATGCTATTTCCATGTTCTTCCTCGGGTAAATGTTGTCCCTGCATTTGCAACATGGATCGACCTAGAGCATAGTATGCTGAGTAAAATAAGTCAAACAGAGAAAGATAAATACCATATGATTTCACTTATATGTGGAATCTAAGGAATAATTGAAACAAACGAAATGAAAACAGACTCACAGATACAAACAACAATCTGGATAAAGAAGTAAAAGTTTTTTAAAAAAAGAAAAAAAAAAAGATTGTCTCTGAACCCGTCAACGTCTTCACATCTGTGAAAGTTTTTCAAAGCACGGTCGGTGTGTGATTTGGCTGTAGAGCTTAGCGTCACAGATGGCAGGTAACAGATCCATGATGCATATTTGACAAATGAATTAAACCAAGTGTCTCTTGATTGAAAAAAATAGCAAACGTGGATTTGGCTTTTTCCTGATGCTCTACCCCCAAACTGTAGAATGCCCTCTCGGCACGCACCCAAATTTACCACATATTTGATCACACTGGTGTTCTTCACTTTCCAACACCAAATGTCTAAAAACAAACAAACTCTCTGAGCTCCAAGAGGTGTCTTGTTCTGAGTGTAACTGATATTTGGATGGGAAAGGATGTGCTCTGGAAGAGAGATGATCCAGTATGAGACGCTGGATTTGAACCAGGGATTTTGCACGATTTACAAGCTCTTCGATTTCGATACAGTTCCGAGAAGAATGAGAGGGCTGTGGACATCAGGACAAAGGTGGGAGTCACCACGAAGGTTTTATGGCTTAATATGTGTTTGCTCCTGGCAGGAAGAGGAACAGCAGACTGCCGGAACTTCGCAGGCCCAGTCCAAGTACGGGAGATGCTGCCCATCCAACACTCTCTGAATTCTCAGAGCTTGCTTAGAATGATTGATGGCACGGTCTAAAGTGAGCGCATGTGAGCATCTTACCTTGGGTTTCATGCGTCGACCCAGCAGAGGGCACATCTCATCCCCAGCAGTCCTCGTTCTCGGAGCCACGTCGTCTGCAACATCCATCAAGTTAACAATCTAGCTGTCCAGAGAGAAGGTGATTCTGCGTTTACACATTGCTTTATCGTTTAAAGATGCTGGAAGTTCAGCGAGACATTTCCTAACCTGAGTCATAAAATCCTGGGTCAAAACAGCTGCAAAAATCAAACATGGTCTAATGGCTGCATCCAAACAGCTAACTGAAAATGTCCCCATGTCAGGCTCAAAACGTTACATTTCCCCCAAGAACATTTTCATCCTTCTTTTACCGTAATCCACCGAGCGGAGGCAGTGAGATGCAGGCTTACTGGAGTCCACGAGTCGAATGCACAGACGCTTCGCTGCGGGGTGTTACTCCTTCTCCGGCAAGCCCATCATGCCCAGCAGTGGGCATCTGATAACACAAGTGGCCGTCCATCACTTCCAGGAAGCAGAGACACCCCTTTTACCGTTGAAGAGAATTAGATCTCTGTCTTCTTGCCTCTTATGGGTCTTCAAGTCACCTTAGTCATGTGAACATCTGGTGAGGAAGGACCCGTTCTACTGGAGTCACACATTTGGAGAATCCAACTCTTTTTATTAGTGACTTAGCATAACTTACCTAACTTTGTGGTAGGCAGAGCCACTCACCCAGGAATGGGTGAACCACTTTGCATGAAAACTTCTAGGGCTGCTGATCAGGAGGGGACTGACACCCCAACTCTGTTCCTGCAGATTTGACATTAACTAACAAGCAGCATGAACCAGACACGTTCCAAACAAGGGCAAGCAGGAGACAAAACAGTGAGGTCCTGTGATGAAGCTGCCCAGAGCAAGGGTGGCCTTTGCCTGGTGCCCAGACCCATACCTGGCCTGCGGGCTCCAGGTGGGCTGATCCTGAACTCAGTCTCAGACACAGTAGCATCTCAACGCCGCCACGGCACCTCAGAGCGAGGGCCACAGCAGACAGAGGCTCTTCACCTCCAGCAGGGTTTGACCCCCTTTTGATGTGAGTTTGCGTATTTCTCCTGGTGAGACGGTGTTTAGGTTTCACGGGATTTTCCAAGGTCTCGTGCTCCAAAAAATACTTTAAGAAATGATGCTCTAAAGGTACCGTTGATGACGATAAACGTTTAAAATACCAAACTGATTAGACACACTGACCGAACGCAGTGAGCAGCGTCCCTATCAGAGAGACACGCACGTGGCGAGTCTGCAGGTGGGGGAGGCCCGGAGCCATGAGGGGCCCTCCCCCCAGCAGCGTGGAAGCCCGTGCACGCTCGTCCAGAATCCCTGACCCCAACCCGCTGGTGCACAGTGCTGCTCTGCACGCAAACATTCCAAAAACAAATCCTGCAGCGGAACCGGATGACGCGCAGCATGGAGGCGTGTTTGACTCTCTCCGCCTCTCCGCTCACAGCCCCGTTTCGATCGGCGCGGCCGCCTGCCCCTGAGAACGGCCTGCTTCCTTCACCGTCACAGAAACTTCTCTGTCACACCGTGGATTTCAAACATGTTTCTGTTCTGTGGACAGCTTTGATTGAAAAACATTTTTCCATGGGCCTCCTAAGTCGCTCCTTCTTGCTTGTCATTTAAAGAAGCAGGAAAAAAAAAAAGAAAAAGGAAAGGAAAGCCGAACAAGATTTAAAATTCATTGGAAAAGATGGTGAAAGACTGCACGCACTAACTTTCTCCCAGATATATGCCTTCCTGTTAAAATGTACAGCTGAAATATACCGGATTTTGTTGACCAACACCACCATAAGAATAAATAATAAATTTTAAAAAAATAAATAAATAAGTAAATAGAATAAAAATAAAAGTGACATTAGAACAAACAAATAAACAAATGAATTTCTCCCAGAGACCAAGGAGGGGACATTGCGACGAGGATTTGCCTTCCAGATCCCCAGGAGGCGCCCCGAGTAGCCCGCCTCTCAGAACCGCAAGGATTTCTGGGGTCTGTGGGAAAGAGCAGACACTGCATCAGATGACGGGAGGTGCCCACGGGGGTCCCCAGCGCCGCTGTCTTTCCACAGTGTGTTTGGGGGGTTGGCAAATTGGAGAAGTCCTAAGTAAATGTCCCCGGACCTGACAGAGTCAGCTGCTGAACTGAATCCTAGAAACCCGAAATTGCTCGTCCAGGGAAACATTCAGAAGAATCAGCTGGCGAGCGGGCGAGGTGTCACCTCCCACCCCCACGGTACTTCTGTGGCCTGAGGCTCCCTGTGGACCAGCGGGGGGGCAGGTGGCGCCTGGCATTTCTGCCGGACACGGCATCACTTTGCTTCAAGGGAAAGTCAGCCAAGCGCACCAGGCTCCAGACCTGCGGGTCAGCCAGCGCCCACCCGCTGCGAGGCCACCAGGGTGTCCCCAGTGGGGAAAGCGTGGCCTTCACGTCTTCACGGCCCCACCAGGCGCCCGGCTGCAGACTGATCGTCCTGCAGTCTCCTCAAGAGAAATCACTTCGAATCAGAACTTAACCTCCTCTCACACTGCGCACTTTTCTACCTGCCTAACAAGTGGACCCGGGGCATCTTCGGAAGATGCCGCAGAGCGAGGCCCACGCGGGACCCTCACAGAGGCCCACGCGCCGCAGCTCGACCTCGCTGTGAAACACGCTTGTTCTTCTGCAGCAGCCGGAAGAGGCTCTCCCGCCAGCTCCGAGGTCACGGCCGCCTGACCCAAGCTGCACGTCCTGTGTGGCGTGTCCCACAGCTGAGAGAATCTAACACCCGTGGGACCGATCAAGACACTGTGAGTGTCTGATTCTGGCGTTTTGGAAGATTCAGTACATATCTCTAAATAATTTCATTTGAAACACACACACACACACACAATTATAAAATGAGACAAGATCCCAAGGGCCTCGGTCTGGGGACACCCTTTTGTACACGACTGAGGCGCTCAGGCCGAGCCAGCCAGGATTGGGTCACGGCGTGATGGAGACAGTCACAGAATGCCCCTCCCCCAGAGAGACCTTTGGAACTCAGGCGCCTCCCTCCGGGGAACCCGAACGTCCCTGGTCTCCCGTCGGCCAACGTCACACAGCCTCTGCCCTCCCGCCCCTCAGAGTCCAGCGCTGGTGCAAGTTTGGCCTCCAGAGGCCCCGGGCAATGACGTCCACTCAGACCCCGTGCGCTCAGCCACTTCCCCTGCACTGGCCCCCGATGCCACGCCGGTGTGCACCCCATCGGCGTGTCAAGTGACAGCAGGGACGAGGCCCTCCCCCAGACCCCCACAGCTGCCGGTGGGGCTCAGTGGGACTCTCAGGGGTGCCATCCGCGACGTGACCGGCCACGAGGCAGAGCGGTGCTGCCCAATCCCCATCGCCGCTGCACACAGACGGGGAAGCAGCTGTCAGGCCAGCCCCACGGCCGGGCAGGCAGACGCAGCCCCTGCGACACCGCGTCCAAGACGCCACGCTTCACGCAGCGTGACAGTCAGCCTGGCACCGGCCGCCCCTGCCAGCGCCAGAACACGACCCGCGGCGCCCACAGCACCGATGGCAGGACGCTGATCACCACCGTTTCCTGTGGCTCGTGGTCTAGTGCTACTTTCCTTCCGACTAACACATGTGGTGATAAAAATAACATTGAACCGTGAGCTACAGAAAAGTAACACTGACTGGTTTCTTCCGTAATAAAAATTGCACAGATTTTTTTTTTTTTTCATTCCAAGTACTGTATTCTTAGCAGAAAAATGTCTGTTTCAGGTTTGGGTGTCCCTCCTCTGCTGTGGCCTTGGGCACATGCTCAGCTGAGTTCTTCCCTTTTCTTCTTCATTTGAGCCAAGTGATGGGCAGGATGGCTCAGGACCAAGCTTCAGCCAGAGAAGGATCTGGAAGAGCCTAGCAGGATGGTCTTGGTTCACAGAGGGTGGCGTGGCTGTGTCTGGGGGTGACTCTGAGGACTGACACCCTGCGGGGGCTGCCTGCGTGCCAAGCTTCTCCTTTCCCCTCCCAGATCTGCCACGTCCCTTGTCCCTTGTCCCTCTTTGCACCTCTTCTTTCTTGCAATGCCATCAGCAGCATCTTCTCTAAATCCCTGGGCTCAAAATACACTTCACCATATTCCCATCCCAGCAATACGGGGAAAAAGACACAAAAATAACAATGGAAGCCAAAACAATACAGCCCAATGATTTCATATTTATCTTCCCTTTAGAGTTCATAAATCTAAAGTTTGTCTGAGATTTCACGGCTGATTTCAAATTTATTGCCCTAGCAACAACAGCGTGTGAATGTGTGCTCTGTAGATTAGTGTGCGAGGCTGATGAGTGCCTTCCTGGAGTTCACGCTGCAGATGCCCACCCCTGTTGCTATATGGAGTCTTCCGGAAGAGAAAGCCTCTCTTGGTTTTTCTTCTGTAAAACATTTGTTCTAATAAGATTTCCAAGACTGGGATAAACAAAGAGCAGTAAGTTAGTATTAATAGACTTTCTGGATGGTAGATGATTTCTGGGAAGAAAAGATTCCCAGCAAGAGATATTATGGGCTCCGTTTTTATGAGCATCAAATGAACTTCTCGAAGTAGAATGTAAATTATGTCCAATAATCACGAAGCCTTGTTTTTATTTCTGAGTGAATTTAACTGGGCTGGACGAGGTTAAATTATTTCCAAAATCATTTCGATTTTGACGTATTCGGTGTTCATTTTAAATTCTATAAGCCTGAGGGGAGAAACGCTCTTTTAATGGGTTTGTTTACTGATGAAGTGGAAGCAGATGGTCTCCTACGATTTCTGTCAAAGACTTCACAGTGTCCCCCAAGGAAAGGGTAGGTAATAATTTAGCCACGTTTGGATGAAAAGCAAACGATCGGCCTTAACCAGCAAGACCTCTTTTTTTTTTATCCTCCTTTCTGTCACCGTGAAATGGACACGATGCTGAGGCAGGAATCTCCTCCGTGGTCCCCTAAAGGACTGAGGAGATCGTGAGGGCACAGCCAGGGACGGGCCCCACGCACCGCTCAGCTCTCTGCCTCCCGTTTTCCAGACCAGCCAGGAAAAGCTGTGTTTTGTTCCGTGTGTTTGATTGTTGGGGGAGAGAGGAGACATGACGTGGAAACGAGGGTCATTGTGGTGAGAAAGCGGACCTGATTTTCTGAAAAATTAACAGAGGAAAACTGTTGTGTCCCGGGGCCTTGCGCTGCAGACAAGGGGGTGCTTCTTCGGGGCTCTGGCCCTGCTGAGGGCCGAGGGCCTCTGCCTTTGGCCCCACTCAGGCCTCTGTCCCCGCCCTGCTGTGCCAGGACAAGGGACTCCTCTGCTGCTGCTCGCGTGGTTTTTCTCTATGAAATGCTGGCAGGTGGCACACGGAGCGTGGTGCAAAGGCAGGTGACAGCCAGGGTGACGAAACCTTTGAAAGACAGGTAGTTCCAGCCGCACGACGGCAAGAATGGGACTCACGCCGCTGAATCAAACGCTTGAAATGGTTACAGCGGCAAACCATGTCTGTGCGAAACCACAATAAAATCACAGTCGTCCCCCTTATCCGCGGGGACACGTTCCAAGACCCCCAGTGGAACCCCGAAGCTGCGGGGAAACTGTACCCCACATCCACCGCGTTTCTCCTACCCGCACACACCCACGATAAAGTTGAACGTTCAAAGTGGCCGCGATGAGAGAGCAATAAGAATAGCAATAATAATGAAGTAGAATAATTATAACACAGGCTGCAATAAAAGCCAGATGAACGTGGTCTCTCTCTCTCTCTCTCAAAACATCTTATTGTCCCGTCCTCACCCTTCTGCCTGTGAAGATGCGAGATGACAATGACGACGTGATGGGAGGTCTTGGCAGCGGCAGGCGCGACAGCGAAGCGAGCCTGGCTCTCCTCGTCCTTCTCCGTGTCCCGGGTGGGAGATGTGTTCTCGCTGTAGACCTCAGCGACCTCAGCGTGGCGTGCTCTGCTTTCCTTGTGACGTCGAGAACCTTCGCCTTTTCACATCAGAGCTTGTCTCAGGCAACTGCGAGCTGCCGGCATCGCTCTTCCTGCGCCTTGAGCCGTCGCTAAGTCACGTAAGAGCCACTTGAGCCCAGACCGTGGGACCCTGACGGCCCGTCTGCCAACCCAGAGCGGTGCTACGCGGCGACGGGCGGTGTGTGCGCGCAGCACGGCCACTCGCGACAGAGGGGTGACCCACGGCCCCGGCGGGGTGGAGCGGGCAGCCGCCAGATTTCATCACGCTACTCAGACGGCACCCAGTTTAAAACTTATGAACCGTTTACTTCTGGAGCTTTCCATTTAGTACTTTTGGACCTCGATTAACTGAAAGCGTGAAAAGCAAAACCGTGACTGAGGGGAGGACGATTATGCGTGTTATGTGTGGTGCATGCAAAAATATGTAGCATAAAATTATACATCACATACTATTGTGTGTGATATATAAATTACATATACAATATAAATTATATATATTATTATACAGCACGTATAATTATTATATAATTATATATGTAAATATATACAACATATGTAAACATAACCACAATAGAAGTTTTCAAAAAATAAGCCACAGCAATAGGATATCCTATTGAGAAAACTTGTAAGAATTAAAAAATAAAACTCTTAAAAATGAGTTGCTACCTTCTGAGAAAGGTATATACCCTTTTGAAGAATTAGCAGCAAATATCCTCCTTGTACATCAAAAAGAGAATAAATTGGACATCAAATAAAGAGCGATTTTTTTAAAAAGACAGTTTTTTCACAAGGTTTTCTTCCCCTGAGACTCCTAAGATCTGTCAGCATTCTTTAAGATGACAAATATTTTTCCCCCTTAATTAGTATCTCTGCTGACAAACTGCCCCAAACAGATGGCTGTAAAGTCAGCTACATATAATATTTTTTTGGAAAACAAATTAAAAGGAAGACAGTCAATAGCAGCAAGACTTGAGCCTATTAAATCGCATTGAACTTTCTTTTCAGTTCAATTGATAATTTGTTCTCTAACCTCAAAATAATCACTTAACACTCAGCATCGGAAAGAAACATCATCTGTAAATGAGCTTGCTTGCAACTAAGGCTAACTGCATTCAAGGATTCCAAAAACAATCATGTTCATACTCAATATTTTATTTCCTGACATTTTTTTTACCTGATTCTACTAAAATGGACACAGGATCCTTCTTTTTAAATATGTATATTAAATAATTCTCCAGAATTTGTTATCCAATAGTATACCCAGTTCAAAAGTTAGACAATGCCTTTCTCAAAGCATATCTCAAAATCTAAATGCGATCATGCATATTCAACCAGGAGGTTACGGAGCAGAGACTCTTTTTAAATAAGTGGCTTCCTGAGACAGCCTTGTCTCAAAGCGTTCAGGCAGGCTCAGAGCAGGTTTAGATAGAGCTTCCGTGGCTAGCATTCGGACAGCTGACCTGTGCCGGGCACGGCGCCGTGGGCATCCCGTGGGTAACTCACTGGCTCATTACCCAGGAGACCCTGCCCACAGGTCCTGACACCCCCTCTTATCTTACCTCAGGTCCTTCCAATCCTCTGGAGCTTTACCACGTAAAGATGTTTTAATATTATGTTACATATTATCATATAATATTATAATGATATAATATATTGCATATACATCGCATTATATTGCTACTTATTATATTACATATAAATGTAATATGTTTGTTTTCAGGTGTTTCAACTCAATCAAAGTTCACATATACTTACTATTTCAAAAGCACCTGCTGAGATTTTTCACTTTTTCATTCTGTATTGTTTTAGTCATCAACGACTAGATTATTTACCTTGTACCTCTTTCAAAGTACAAACGTATGACCTTGCTTAGCTCTATTCTAGATCATTCTCTGTATTTAAGGGAATGCACTCAACTGTCCTTGGCGTACATACGTGAAAATCGTTCCATCTGCATCCTTTGGGCGCCTTACCTGGAGATGCCGCTTTTGTCTATGGCGCCTGGGAAGCTGCCTACCCCTTCCTCATCAGGGGTATCCAGTGGGTGTCTTTCTGTGTTCGTATGCTGCTTGCCTTGGACAAGCACAGGGCACCCCTCTTGATGGGTCTCTGGGAAAAGAGGCTTCCATGTCAAGATGTGAAACAGGCAGAATACGGCCTTAAATCAATTAAATTGGGGGCGATGTGTCCTTTCCTGTTGGAACACTGATCAGTGTCAGCAGCATAAGTAACAGTTTGGACTTGAGGACACCTATCGATGATTCTCAAACATTAGCAAGACTCAACTTCAGCTAGAGATTAAAAGACGTCTGCCATTCAGACATACTTCAGAAATTCAAAACACTGCCTCTTGCCAAGAGGACTCATAACAGCGATGAACCACAGCAGTCGATAACTGCGATGGGAAGGGCCTTAATGAATGACTTGCTAGTGGTTGCCGCCAATTTTCTGGTTTCCGTCCATGTTTCCATCTCCAGCTACACGGTGCATCTTCAACATAACAAAGCCTTTGGAAGAAGGGAGAGCCCTCGAGGGCGGACGTCCCCTAAGACGGTTTTTCTGGGCCATTGCGGGCTGACTCTGCGCGGCGAGGGCTCTCCCCAGCAGGAGCGTCACCTTCTCACCACCCAGGGAAACTCCGGTTTATTAAAAGATGTTTCACAAAACTTTATTAAGTAAAGAAAAATTGGGTTTTTTTTTTATACTGACTATGGATAAATATCAAGTTTCTGATCTACTTAGAAAAAGCAGCTCATTGAATTAGTATACGTCTAGACAGCAATGAAACTTCACATTTTAGTGATTTCCATGCTTTTATCCGAGAAAATATGTTTTAGTCATTAAAAATATCTGTTAAATAATTTGGAGACCCTGTTACTACCTTCACTGACAATGGGAGTCTGTGGGTTAATTAGGATACACTGATTCAAAGCATCTGCCTGCTAAAATCCTGTCTACAATCCAGCTGAAATGGCAAACATTAGCATCTTTCGTGTGGCTTAAACCTCTGCCAACACTCCTACATGCTGCCAGAATGGGGAAAAAATAGTTCTCATCCACTCACCTGTTTGGATAAGTATTTCTTAATTCACCCAATGGCCACCTTGGGAAATTACATGCGAACTCACTAACCGGGGAAGGAGTGGGCAGCAGCGGTTAACGGAAACAGAAGTGGAGAAACGGCTCATGGTGTTGACTTGTACGAGAGTCCACAGAGAACCTTCCAGGTGTACAGGGGTCGGCAGAGGGATCCTGAGCACCAGAGAAAGGGATGTTAGAGAAAAGCAGAGCCCAGCCCTTCCTCGGGCCGCTGGTGGGGTTGCAAAGACGCGGTCATCTGAGAGTTCCGTCGCTGATCCTTCCATCCTAAAAGTCAGTTGATGAGAAATTATCAAACAGGTTCCCAGTGAATTTCATAACCAAGAAGCTTTGTGTAGATGAAGATGATGATGAACGATCAGTTTTTATCTCTTTATAGGAAACGGAAATGAGGGGCTAAGATATTTTCTCCTACTTTCATATGATACTAGTGAAAACTTAAATACTGAAACAGGAAGAAGCAGAAAAAGGGAGAAAAGAAGGAAGGAAAGAAAAAGAAATCAGATTCTGCTGCTGGGCATATGAATCAGAGACTTAAAATGTTTTTAGCTTCTGATCCAGTAATCTTACTCTAAGACTGTCTCCCAAGGAAATAATCATAAATATCAACAAAGCTTTGAAATCACCTAAATATCCAATATTAAGGGAATAGTTAGTAAATGTTTACCGTGCAGTTGCTAATGATTATTATTGTAAAGAATTACAAAGGACACACACTGTGAGCGGATTGTATTTTTCTCTGTGAAAATAATGTGGATGATAAAAAACCTCAAAGAAAATATATTAGTTGTGAGAAAATTATGGGTGACTTTCATTTTCCTCTGTGTGACTTTCTGTATTTTTTCCAAATTTTCTTCAATGAGCTAATACTACTTTTATAATTTATATATGGATGAGAATTCTGAGATACCCCCCTCCCAAGGCTTCCAAGTCTAATCCCCAGGACTGAAAATTCGATGAGATAGCGTGTGCATGATTATGGTATGCTACATGGCAAAAGGCATTTGGCAGATGTACTTAAGGTTATTACACTAATCAGCGGACACGAGTTAATCAGAAAGGAAACTATCTAGGCAAATCGGGTCTAATATTTGAGCTCCAGACAGAAAAGAGTTTTCTCTGGCTGGTGACAGAAGGGGACATCGGCTAAAATCAATGCATGAGAAGGATTTCGTACACGGTTGCTGGCTTTGAACATGGAAGGGGCTGTATTGACTATGTCTTTTGTTTGCTGTATGTTGACGTTTTGACATCTGGAGCCTTGCTGGAGCTAGAAGGACTGGCCCTCCCAGAGCCAGATAATTCCTAGAGATAGTAAACGACGCACCTGAAGAGCACCTTTCAAATGCACACCGACCAACCCAGACCCCGTGCATGCCCCAAACACCTCTTCTGTCAGCTGCTCACCCCCTCAGCCACTATCCACCTGAACTTAGCACCCAGAGCCAGATACCAGACAGGTAGGAACAGGCCCTGGGCCCCTGAGTCTGAAATTATTCAAATTAGCCAACGCTCAGGCTGCTCACCTTCCTCTCCATTCCCTCAGAAACCGCGGTAAGGTTCCTGCCCGCATCTCCCCCACTCCCTCTGCCTCCCTCGTGACCCCCAGTGGGGTGGCGTGCCCCTCCCTGGGGATCAGCGAGTAACAATCTCTTCAATGGCAATGATGTGTCAACCTGTTGGCCTTCCTGAACCTCGAGGCTTCTTTAATACACTATATTTTTAAACAGGGGAGACTTGTGCAAGGAGACTGCAGCTGAGGGGACCCCTGAGGAGACAGCGACCCCGACTGACATCCAAGAAGGAAACAGGGACTACAGTCCTACAACCGCAAGGAGCTGAGTCTGGCCAGCATCTGAAGGAGCCTGGAGAGGTGGGTGCCCCCCAAGCCCCGGGAAGAGTCTGGAAGGCAGATCCAGGAGGTCAGTCTGCAAGACGCTGGGCCGGGAGCCCAGCCCGGCCTGCCAGGCTTCCATCACAGGTCATAGTGGGGTGTGGTTTCACACCCCTAACTTTGTGGCGATTTATTATCCAGCATCGGAAACTAATACAATGTACATACAAAAATAAAGCTTCCGTATTGCCCATTCATACGTTATATATAGGTAGGCTGCCTTGAAATATACAGAACACTTGAAATGGGTATATTTCCTTGAATCCAGATCAATCTTGTCATCCCATTTACCTTTTTAGGACACAAGAGACATTTTCATTCCGGTTTTTAACAGAATTTAAAACTACGAGAAAAACAGTCATGGAAGCCTTAAGCCGCGGTGAGCGGAATTACGGGTTGTGCATCTCGGAGAAGCGCGTTAAAGCTGCGGGGTGACGCGAGGGTGCGTTCGCCTGGGGCCTTCCGACGAGGTGCGAAGGGCGCCCCTTCCCAATACTGATGCTGGACCCGCGGCCGCGCCAGCCCCTCCCCTGCGGCCCTGGGCGCGCGGCGACGACGGAGGCTCAGGCGTGGGGACGCTGAGATGCGGCGCGCTGGCCGCGTCACAGACCCCTTATCCGTTCAGCAACAGCCGTGACCTTGACGGCGTCGAGGACAACGGCTTCCCGGAAACGCAGTCCGTGTGGACGCAGAGTCGTTTCCAATCTCGATCAGAACCGTCCTGCAGAGCCGCGCGCTGGGGTGCGAGGTGGATGTAACCCCGGCGCCACCCTTCAAACCAGGCATGTCCCCACACCCTGTCCTGCTCTGCGGATGTCCTCTTCATAAAGGTCTGAGGGTCCAAAGCCCCTGGATCAGGTGACGGCCCAGACACCCGACTCCGGAATCCGGGTCTGAGTCGCCATGGCAACCTCCGGGGGGACCGCTGGTCCCTGGCGGTCCACGTGCTCCCTCTGCAGGCCGCAGCCCTCGGTCCACCCCACGTGGCCCCAGATGTCTGCCAGCGAAGCGTCGCCCTCCCCGCCGCTGGGAGCGAGGGTAATTAAAGGGTGGAATTTGAGACTCAGAAAATGCTTTCCTTTCCAGCTTTTTCATTCGCTTCATAATCAACGCCTTTGCTGTTGTTCTAATTTACTTCCACACTAATTGCCATTACTCGACCTTAATGGACCCAAGAACCATATTGAGCCAGTGCTAAATGACTTTCTGCTAAGTGGCTCATCTGCTACCAGCCGCCTGAGTCCTGCCTGAGCTCAGCCCTGGCCGCCCCTCCCCGCAGGGGCTGCGGCCGCCCCCGTGTTTCACGGGACCGCCATGTCCCCCCCACTCTCCACCCCCACCCCACACCCACCCCCCCCCACGGCGCCCCAGCCCACTCTTCAATTACTCCCCGGGCTTAGGAAGGCCTGGAAGGTTGGCTGTGCTCTGGGAACTGGGCTAAATTCCTCTCAGATCCTCTGGAGTCAAGTGGGATGAGACTGGACCCCCTTGAGGAGAGCTGCACCCTTGTATTCCTCACTCCGCACATTAGTCTTGCTTTCTTCTCAATCTTTATTTATTATATGGGGGGCGGGCAGGGGGTGGCCTAGTGATCTTAATAAAGGAGAAGACCTAGAAGCAAGGAAGAGAGATTAGGAAAAAACGGGTCTCCATGATGTGTTCACCGACCCCTTCCAGCCCGGAGAGACCAGCCTTAGCGAGGATAATCTCAGACTCCCCAAGTCTGAGCAGAGAAAAAGAAAATCTTATAATGAAAGCTGTGTATTCCATCTGAAATGGCCAAGTCGATCCTTCATCAACAATTGAAAAAATGCAAATCGATCCCCGAATTTAATTTGGTACATACCAAGTATTTCTATTTGGCAGGAACTCTTGCTAAACAAAGACACGAGAGATACAGATCATACAGATACAGTCAGATCATCACACACACACACACACACACACACACACACACACACACACACACACAGTCTTCCACCTCTCTCGAAGTCCTTTGACCAGCTCCGAGGCCTATGCGATCTGACCCCATCCCCTCCACCCTTCACCTCCTGCCACCCACTCTCTCAAACTCTGTTCTAGCCACACTGGCTTCCTTCCTGTCCCCCGGATGTGTCAATCAAATGCCAACCTCGGGGCTTTTTGCACAGCTGTTCACTCAGCCCGGAACAGTCTTTCCAGCCCCCCACAAGAATCATTGTTTCTCTCTCTTCACGCCCACACTGGGATGTTGTTCCCTCCACAGGCTTTCCATAGACATGGTGTCTAAGTTGCACCCCATCCCATATACCTCTCTTCCACTTTCCTTGCTCAGAACAAACAAGAAAAGATGCGGGTGAGGGCCTCAGAGGTCCAGAGGGGCCCGAACCTGACTGCGTGGTAACTCGGGGCAGTCTCACGGCCAGCCCACTCTCTCCAGGGTCCCTCCCAGCCCCGCAGGCTCTCAGTGGCCCCAACCTCACTTTCCCTCCAGACTCACCTCCCCAGCCCACGAACGAGCCATTTCTCCGTGTGCGGACAGAGTAGACGCGCCACGGGAACAGGGACCTTATTATTCCCACTCTGTGTCCCCACTGCTCAGAACGTGGGGACATCGTTGGCTCAGTGAACAGACACACGGTTGTGGTCTGAGGATTCGACTGGGCCCCGGACAGTGAGTGGGACACACGGGGATGGAGAAGCAAAGTGGATTTGCTCCACCAAGGGGGCCAAGCCCTAAAGCAAGAAAGCCAGGCTGGCAGGAGCATGCTGACCCAAGGCCGTTGACACAGGATAGTGCCAACCACTTAGCTCCTTGCAGAGCCGACGATAAAGTGTAGACATTTAATCTACAGGAGCAAGTGGAAGCCACACACAGTTTTTTTTTTTTAAGTGCTTCGACCAGAAAGAAGGAGAAGCACCTTGTGGCACAGGTGCCCGTCGTCTACCCAACAACTCCTTCGCCCCTCTCAGGTGGCGATAGAGTCCTGACACTGTTGGGAGAGCAAGGTGTCCGGCCGAGATGGCACTTCCCGTCTGCTCTCACAACAAAGTGTGGCCGTGTAACTAAGTTACAGGCACCGAAATGTAAGTGAAATTGTGTGGAATAGTTCTGAGAAGTCTTCTTAAAAGGAGCTGAGCGCTCCTTCCCTCTTTCCTATTCCCCCTTCTGTAGCATAGGATGCAGACGTGATGGCTAGAGCTCAACAGCCTCTTTGACCCTGAGAGTTGCACTTGGTAATGGAAGCCATAGGCGGAGAGCGGCCAAGCAGAAAGATACTGGTCCCTGATGACATTAAGACTGTCACATAAGCCTGGACTAAACCCACCCAACTTCTCCTGAAACAATAAGCCCTTATGGTAGAAGTCACTGTTACTTGAGGTTTTCTGTTAAATGTTGTCAATATCTTCTAAACAAGGGCCACCAGGGACACGCATGTAACTGAACAACGTGTCTTTATGACTCGCCGCATTGAGGGAGATGTCACAGTATGAAGAACCATCTCAGAAGGAGCGTATGAGAAAGGGCTTATCATAGGATTTGATCTTTGTGTCCCACGGAAAGGTGAGACTCCAAAGATGTGTGTCAACTGAATAAAATGTAAGATGAAAAAAACTTAGAATGTAATGTAGTTGTTTTATATTGGACAAATGCAAATTTAAATGTCTAGTTTAACATGAATTAATAAATTGCCAATATTGCCCAGATTCTGGTCAAAGTCCACATATCTATTCTAACATAATTTTTTAATTTTACGTTTCTAAAGTCCTTTATTTAAACGTAAACAAATTCCAGGGTCTAAAAGATTGAAATTTATATTCCTCAGCACTAGCTGAGATTATTAAGGAACAGTTTACTTACTTCATTTTTCAGAATAATAACGTAATTCACATGCAGGCTCTGAAGAACACACATGCAGGCTCTGAAGTACACAGTCACAATTGGGTGATATTTAAATTAATGTGGGGATTGCAATAAAGAATCTATTTTGACCTTCTTGTTTATAGGTAAAATAAGGTTGCTCTGTGCCTGAGGTAAAATCCAAGAAAAACCAGGCTGTTGTGTAATTGTCACCCAATATAGATGTTGTTGAAAGAAAATAAATCAAATTGATCCAAAATGTGAGGGGAGGGGGACAATATTCAACTGTACATTAGCTTAGCTATTACAGGAAGCAAGGATGATCAGAAAAGGTGGATCAAGAAAAATCATTGCTCTATAAATGTCTTTGAATGTGTTCATGACTTTTCAAACCTGTTTTAAAATACGTTACGATGTTCTAGGAATTCATTACGTGAGCCAGGTAACGAAGTGGGACACATCCACTTGTGTATTCCGCAGATATTTACGAGTCTGTGAAATGGACCAACTTCTGTACAAGGAGCCAGGAATAAGCATCCTGAATCTAGGGAGTTTATGGCTTGCCGGAGGAGACAAGAGCAAAATAGTCACCAAAATAGGTGCCGTTCGTCATTGGGAATGAGGAGGAGGGGGAAGTTTTGGGGGTAACTCCTATTTTCTGGCTTCACTGCACTCCTTGACTGAAGGAATCTTGGAGAGGAGGGGAACAAAATGAATCCCACGTGGGCATCTCGTGATCCATCCAAACGGAATGACCTCACTTCCTCTGGAGTACAGCAGAGCTAAAGTCTGGAGGACTTTGCTGCACCTGAACTATTGATATCAGGCAAAGGAACCAGGAAGACGGGCAGTATACAAAGGAGGGACAGCGAATGAAAACCAGCAGCTCCCATGTGAAAAATGGAAACAAAAAGACAAGGCAGGAAAGAGTTACAAAGGAGATAAATTGAATCAAATCACGCACACACACGTGCACACACACACACACAAATGCTGGAAAAGGTAAGAGCTTCAAAGCTTCCACAAATTACTGAATCTGTGGTAGAAAGACAGTCTCAGAAAAACCCTGGAGCCCTGTCCTGTGTTCAACTTCCTCCCAGAGAAGAACAGGAAGAAAGAACAAGAACTGGAAGGTGATGAATCTGCTTCCGGGATACATGAGTTTGAGGCCGAGAGATGGAGATCCCAGGACTGAGCCAGAATGAGAAATACAGATTCTGAGTCCTTTGCATGGATGCAATGGTCAGGGCCATAAAAAGCAATGAGGGGACTCAGGGGGAGAGGGAGGAAGAAGAGGACAGAGAAATGACGGCATTTAGATGGAAGGCGTGGAATACGAGCTTCCAACGGAAGCAGAGGATCAACAGTAAGAACTGGAAAATTGCCTGAAACCCAGACTGCCATGGAGCCAGGGGAGGAGGGAGCCTCCGGAAGGGACGTCCGGGGAGTGTGACAGACGCTATGGTCATCCCAAGCAGAATTTTAAATTTTATTACATGCGGCCATCAATCGGATTGAAGAGTTCCCGTGGCATGAAAGGAACAAAGTCAGATTTTAATATAAGGAAAGAAGGGAAACGGGGACCTGGAGACAAAGTGCGATTCTGTTATTTTGTGACACTTGGTAAGAAGGGAGGTGAATGGCAGGCTAGAGACTCTCTTTGGAAGAGAGGAGATGTTAGCGTCTTTGCTGTTGAAAATCTGTCTGCAGGAAAGGGTAGGAAAAGAAGGACAGAGAAAGAGTGATCATTGATGTTGAGAGGGCCCCAGAGAAAGGGGGCCGAGTGGCACAGAGCACCTGGGCAGAGGTGAGCGCCTCGGAGCAAAGAATGGGCCTTTCATTCATGGCAGCAAAGAGGAAGAAAGGGTGTGTGGGGACCCAGGTAGATTGTGAGCAAAAGAGAGAAAGGGCTTTGAAGATGCTATTTGATCCGTGGGTGAGATGCGTAGCAAAGAGATCTGTTTAGAGACTTGAGCAGGGGGAAAGTATTGAGAATTCAAAGCTGCCTCAGAATGAATAAAGGAGTAAAGTGTTGCATTTCACTGAGGTGAGACCGTTTGTTTCACATTTCAGTGGGACTGATTAGCAAGAATAACATTTTTTTGCATAGTATGAACAGAGTAAAAGATGGCCGAATTCACCCAGGGACTACGAGAATGGCAGGACAAAAGTCAAGTCTTTGTTAATGACAGCATGGCTGATGGACGATTAGGGACAAGCCTAAAAGGAGACAAGTAAAGCCAGAAAGAGGCGGGTATTACTCATGCTATCTCACGTCTAGAGGTCACTTGCCAGGCCCTGTGCCCCTCACCTGCTTCATGTCATCTCATGTCATCTCCCTTGGGAGGGGAGACAGGAGGAAGAAAATGGAAAGGCATGAGACCAGAGGTCAGACTGAGGGGAAAATAGCACGTTTAAGCTGAATGAAAACCCAGAAGTATCAGAGTAAAAGGTTTTGTTGGAGAAAATTAACTCCAGGACTAGACGTGATGTTTCGAATGGCAAACAAGCCACGTGTACATGTCGGTGAAATCCAGGTTAAAAACGGGTGTGGTATTCTTCAAAATGTGTAACTTCAAAGTCAGACAACTGCAGACTGAAGGCTATTCTACAAAACACCTGACCCGTATTCTTCAAACACGCCAAGTGCACAAGGACAAGGAAAGACGAGGGTCTGCCACAGCTAAATAGACTAGAGATATGACAACTATACGCAGGTTCAATCCTGTACTAGAATAGGATATTAATAAAAGACTGGTGAAATCTGACTAGAATCTACACTTTAGCTAACAGTAATGTACCAACGTTAGTTCCTTAGCATTGATGCTTGTTCTATATTTTTGCAAGAGAAGATGCTGGATGAAAGGTCTACAGGAACTCTGTACTGTCTTTGCAACTTTTCTGTAAGTTTACAGTCATTTTAAGATTAAAAATTAAAAACCAAGATGGGTTCGAAGTGAGCTATCTACCTGTGCTGGGGAAGCGCAGCCACTTCCGGCCCTTCCGTACCTGAACCATCTCATCTGTATCCATGATGAAGCCTCCTGAACAACTTCCACTCGCAAGCAGACAAATTGCAGCTTGGAGCCTCCATGTAGCTGCTCCGAGCACTGCAGTTACTAGCTCCAAATAACTGTCCCACTTCAAAATCGAATTAGAAAATTCTGCATTGCTATGGTAACATGCTAGCCATGACCGAGACACCTCCTCCCCACTTCAGCCGGACCGCCATGTTTCGCAGCTGCATAAAGCAATCCAGTATATGGTAGGGAGAATAATGGCCCTGAAGATGTCCACGTCCCAATCCCCAGAACCTCTGAATATGTTATGTCACATGGCAAAGGGGCAGTAAGACGGCAGATGGCATGGAGGCTGCTGATCCATCGCCTTTGAGATGGGGCACTGTTCCGGCTTACCCAGACAGGTCCAGTGTAATCGCAGGGTCACAAGTGGAAGAGGAAGTTGGAGGAGAGAAGCAGAGAGGTGGCAAGGAGAGGAGGACCGTTCCGAAGAGCCAAGCTTCTAAGGATGGAGGCCGGGGCCGTGACCCCAGCTGGCAGCTTCTCCAAGCTGAAAAAGGCAAGAGTTTTTCAGAAAGAAATGCAGCCCTGCCGACTCCTGGATGTCATAGGCCAGGGAGAGCTACGTCAGACTTCTGACCTAAAGAACAGCAAGACTTAACAACGTGTGTTGTAAGACGCTACATTTGCGGTCGTTTGTCAGAGCCGCCATCGGAAACTAATGCGGGTACGACGGTGGCCTGGAACTGGGTGATGTAGTGGATGGAGCACGACAGCGGCCAATGCTGTGACAGCGTGACAAGCCATCTGCGAGTGTCGGAAACGTCTCTCTACCTGCAGCGAACGGAAATGGATTTTAAAGCAGCTGTTCAGAGAACACACCCCACGCTCCACTCTCCTTCCCAAACGAGATAGATAGTTCCAGAGGAAGTCTGCCTTGTTCCAGAAAGTAGGCATTTGCACTAACCAGAAACGGGTGAGGCTTCTTCCATAAGGCTCACCCTGTTCAGTTCCTGACTCCTGCTATTGACTGAATTTCTCTGTCTCTCTTTGGTCCATGACCATCTTCATAGTGTTCTTTCTCTTCTTTCTTCTTAGACAGATATATATATATATATTTTTTTTCCCTAGTATATTTTCTAACAGGTTATTGGTAATACACAATAAAGTTATAGCATTTTATATTTATACAGAACCCAACAAACTTTCTGTACTTCCTAATTAATCATGATGCCATTTAAAAAATAGGCTCTTGTTTCTTTTTTCCTAGAAGTACAATAACATCTTTTAAAAATATGATACTTTTGCCTCTATTCTAATGGGTTTTCCTTTTCTTTGAATTCTTGCCTTACAATATCTTAAGAGTTAAAGCTCTTACGGCTTCCAGCACGTGGCACGTGGACCGAGCAGGGAAGGAAGTGTGATGAATCTCCATACAGTGCAGGAGTATCACAGAGGGCGACCAAGGAGCCTGTTGGGTTTGGCTGTTAACCCTCCACCACTACCCAGGGCTCATGTGTGTGCATGTGCACTGGAATCATTAAAAAAAGAAGGAAGGAAGGAAAGAGGGAGGGAAGGAAGGAAGGAAGGAAGAAAGGAAGGAAGGAAGGAAGGAAGGAAGGAAGGAAGGAAGGAAGGAAGGAAGGAAGGAAGGAAGGAAAAGGAAAGGAAAGGAAAGGAAGGAAGGAAGGAAGGAAAGAAGGAAGGAGGGAAAAAGAGAGAGAAAGAAAAAGAAACAAAAAAAGAAACAAAGAAACAACGAAGAAAGAAGAAAGAAGACAAAACTTTCTGTCAGAAGCTAGGTTTAAATCTCAGACATACCCGCAATTTTGATCACTTTGACCAGACCATTCAATTTTTCCAAAAAGTGTGAATCAATAGCCCAAGAAAACACAGGCTCTGCGTCTGACGAGTCACTCGAGATCAGGAAAGATTAGACTGTCCAGAAAGCTGACCGCAAGCAAACAACATTCGCACCCTTTATCTGGTTGCTCAATATTCCATTAGCGGCATGTCCCCTGCTGACGTGCACCTCAGCTAAGGATTTTAAGAAATCAATTTATTTCTCTGAAATCTGACTTGCACCAAAACCATCAGTCAACACTAGATCAAAAGGTGTAAGTACTTGTTCAGTTTCAAATTCAGAGAATTGAGAAATACTTCCTGCATCGTTAATACACTTATAAAAAGAAAAATAAATCTGAGATCCAAACCTGAGTTAAGCTCTAAGAATAGCCATCGCTAACTTGGGGGATTACTGCTTATATTTCTAATAGCGTTGAGGTATAATTGACCAAGAATCGCACGCATTCGATGAGTTCAGACGTATGCACACACCCGGAAGCCATCGCCACAGTCGAGGGGATAGAGCGATAGATGTCACCCGACTTCCCCCAGACTTCCCTTGTGTCCCTTTGTTGCTGTCGTTGTTTTAGGCAACCATTAACTTCGAATGACCTTTATAAAATACGGAGAAAATAACGCTAATAATACATAAACACATAACACAAACGTATGCCTGGAATCTACTGCCTAGAAACACTTGGGCTTGGGCCCGGAGGACCTCTGCTTTAATTCTTTGTGTTTCAGCTTTCAGTCACTTACACTGTCAAATAATAGCCTATTGAAAAGCATGACAAAAGATAAAAAATAAAAATAAAAAATAAAAAGCATGACAAATGAGTAACGTTGTCCAGAACATAAAACCTGGCTCAAACCTTAAAACACCTGGATTCAAATCCCTAGAATGAATCACTAAACTATCTGATTCCTCTTTTTCTCACATTATCAACATGAGACTGTGTGTGAAAATAGTTCATAATGATAAATTACTGCATAATCACCAACCTACCTTCCCATTTCACAGCAAAATACTAACAACGTGAACCTGTAGAAGAAAAGTATTTTGAAGCACTTGAATAGGTGGCATCTAAATGTCCATGCAGGTAGTCAAATTTTCTGTGAAGAAATTGTTTTTTTCCCTAACTCACATCTGTAGTATTTTATAATGTAAATATTTTACCAAAATTTAACTTCATTGTAAAACAGGCCAACTTCCGGGGATTAGGAAAAGATGATGTGCGAAGTTCCGGCGTCACACTGAGAACTTGATAGGTTTTAATAAAAGTGAAGCAGCATCTTGACAGTCAAGTCGAAGGTGACAGGAAAATGCAAAAGAAGCATAGCTAATTGAGCCTTCAAGAAGAAAGGAAGTCTTTGGACCCGGAGCCGGGCAGCCATGGAGGGTGGGCGTCCCAGTGTGGGGGTGCAGGAGGCTGGGCCCCGTTCCATTGAGGGACAGAGCGAGGTTCGGTAGTGCCTCATAGGCACGTTTTTTCCTCCTTGTTCTGGAAACTTTTGTTCAATTTATATATTTAAAAAGTAAGTTTTTTTCCTACCTTGTTAGTAAGCATCCCATAATAACATCTCTCTCTCAAGGGTTTTTCCACCGAACAGAAAGTCTGAGCCATTTGTGGGCCCCAAGCACCTAACCGCTGTCCTCAGTGACAGAGGCAAGCCGGCTGGGAGACAGTGTCACCAGCAGGCCCACTCAGGGACGGGGGCCCCCACGAGCATCGTGAGGTCCGCAGTCGGGCGGTGGCTGTCGCTAGGCTGGGGCACCTGTGGTCAGACCCATGTGAGTTAAGGGCTCAAGTACCAAATGCTTCCTGACAATGACCTTCCAGCCCTCCGTGAGCACAAGAGTCAGACCATCCATTTTACATTATTTTCTTTGTTATTTGAACACCTGACTATAGCCAAGGGAAATAAAACAGCCGTGAGTCAACAGAGATGCTGAGTTCCCAAATTTCAGCAGGTATGTCGCCGGGTGGCCAAGTGTCCAAGGCCCCGCCCAGCCCTGGATAAAGTGAACGACCCTTCATCTGGATCCGTCCCATCAGCGGAGAAGACACTAGTGACCTTCTGAGAAGCCACCACCCCCATGCCCACCCCACACCGTGGGGTGCTGAGTCCCCCCTGGCCCTGGCCAGCTCTCCTGGCAGCCTCCCCTGGAGCACAAGAGGGTGTCCGCCATGCTGGTCACTTCCAGGGGCCACCCCTCAGCCAGCCCAAGGGCGGAGTCCCTCTCTGCCGCCTCAGAGGCCGTGGCACGGCCACCAGGATGGGGCACATTATGACCCGACCACAAAGACGTCCCTGACCTCTCACCCCGTCCACGCCCATATTCAGTGCCTTCTGGGTGCTGGTCTCTGCCACAGGCGCTGGGCACACAGGGTGACAGCCCAGGCCTTATGTCGTTTGCTTCCAGGGAAGAGACAGACAGCACGGCATAATCACTGCAAAGATAGGATGCCCAGGAGACCGATTATTTTCCTAACAAATGGGACGGACGCAGCTGGCAAACGCCTTTTGACTTTCGACTTTCCCCCTCTTCCTGCCTGGAACATGGCTGTTATATCGTCGGAGATCAGAAAGAAAGCCACATACTAAGGACAGAGGAGCCAGAAGACTCAAGGAGCTGGGGACATTGACACCATGGCACCTGGCGCCGGCCCTGGACTGTGTCCCTCCAGGCTTCCTGTCGCATGAAGAAAAGCAAAGCCCTGCTCGGCGAAGCCTCTATGCCCAGCGCCTGCCCCACCGTGGCCCATGCCAGCCCTGCTGGGTGCTGGCTGGCCAACGCGACCACGCAGGAGCATTCGGTGACCCGCCAGCAGTCACGGTACCAGCACCAATGGGTGAGGGACGAAATTCCAAATGCAGACTCAGTGTCCATTTAGTCAGGAGAGAGACTCGCCCCCGTCAAGATGGAAAAGGTCCAGTGGAAGCCACCTGCTACCAAAGAAACAATGGCCCCCTGGGGATGCGGCAGCAGGCTGGGGAGAGGGGGAGAACACAGAGAAGTTAACATCAAAGAAAACGCTGGAGAAACAGCCAGGCACGATCCCGGGGTCGAGAAGGTCTCCAGGAGCAGGGGCCACACGCGGGCCATCGAGGCGCATCACTGTGAGTGGATTACTTCCGTTCTGGGTCGCTGTGCTCGAGGGCAGGGCTCACTGCAACGCTGAGACCCTGTGCAGACTCCCTGGCTGACCACTGTCCCCAGCACGCTGTCGTACCCAAATCCCGAGAAATCGCTTTCTGTGGAAGAACGCGTTCCAGCCGCTCAGCCTTGCAGCTGCAAGACAGAGACGAGCCCGCATCCACATCTCCCACCGCGTCAGCCCCAGGGCCTCCATCTCCTCCAGTTTTGTTAACCTACAAATAAAAGGCTTTTCGAAGTGAGAGGCAAGCAAGCATTTATCCCGATCAATAAGAATTACTATTCGGGACACATCAGTTTAGGCAGAAGCCCAAACAGCGTTCCCATTAGGACGCAAAGGCAACGGGTGTTTATGAGAGAGAGAAGGAGGATGTTTCTGCCACAGCGAACGTGCTAATTCTCATCAACGTTTTCCATTTTCAGGCCCAGTCATCCGTTAGGTAGACATAATAACCGCTTTCCTGTCATCTCTGCCAACAGTTCTTTTGCAAGGCACAAGGTTGCTTACGCCCAGCCCAAAGGTTATCTTGTTCTATTTTATCATTCCAAGGCCAGAGGGATGGTGGTACCCCAGAGTGGCTCTCTGGCTCCACCGTAGAGTGACTGTGTTTACAGAATTGTTTATAGCTTCTTCATCTAAAATTACAAATTCCCTCTTGAGAGAGTCTCATTAGCCCTGCAGTCCAGCTCAGATAAATCAGCCATGGCTGCAGGCCAGCGACATATGCCACAGACCGAGGATGGACACTGTGGCTGGAAGGCGGGGTGTGGGAGAGACGGACCCAGAGCCTGAAGCGTTGGGGGTTGGGGTCTGAACACACAGAAGGTTACACAGCACCAGCCTCGGACACATTCTCACAACTGGCCATCGGGGTTTCTGCAGGGTCTTCCCCAGTGCCTTACGTTTGGAGAAGGTATTTATTCCGGGGCTCGCACTCCCCATGCACTTCTCGTCCACCCCAGCCACACATCCGGGAGGCTCTGCTATAATTGTCACATCTGAAAACACACTGTAAACATCAGAATATAGTGGCAGTGTTTTCTTAACTCAGCTGACATCTGTTTTTTTAGTATTTAGATCCATGAAGGGAAGGGGCATAGTAGGGACCAGGAGGGAAGAGACCTTATTCGTAAAGCCCTTGGCCCTGGGGACAGACCTGCAGACAGCCAAGTGCACTATGATGAGCATCCCGAAGTGCTCGGCCAGGGGGCCGGGAGCACGGAGAGACACAGCTGACCACATCTCGAGCACGAGGCTCCCGGAAGAGGCAACGGCCAGCCTGTGCTTCGGGGACACAAGCAGAGTCCCCTAGCAGAAGGATGCGTGGGTGGTACCTTGAGTGGTGGCGGTGTATTAGTTTTCTATTGCTGCAGAGCTACTTACCCCAAACCTAGACACTTAAACCCACAAACATTTATCACCTCCCAGCTTTCTGGGCCGGAGTCCAAGTGCAGTTCAGCCGAGTCCTCTGGATCAGGGTCTGTCACAGGCTGTGGTCAAGGTGACAGCTGCAGCTACAACCATCTCAAGACTGGACTGGGGAAAGAATCCCCTCCCTCGATTGTTGGCAGGATTCATTACCTTGCGGGTCGTTGATCAGAGGCTGCTCTCATGTCCTTGTCCCCTGGGCCTTTCCAGTGGGCAGCTTCCAACCTGGCAGCGGCTTCGCGAAAGCGAGCAACACGCAGAGCCTGGGAGCGAAGATGGGGGAGTCACAGCCAGGGACACCCAGTCCTCCCGCGAGCGGTCAGTCTGTGAGGAAACGGGAGCAGGTGGTGAGAAGCCATGCCAACAGCCCTAGCGCTGAAGAGTCCGTCCACTCACCCAGAGTGTCCAAAACAGACGGTGGACCTCGTGTGTGAAGAGCCACAATTACCAAGAATATGGTACAGAGCGGCATGTATTCGTTATTCATCAAACTCTAAACTGTACTGTTGAATTAGAACACTATTAATAAGATGCAAAAGGCATTCCTCAACTTCCAAGATTCATTAACGTGTCCCTTAAATGCTGTTAATAAAAACCCTGTATTTAACATATTAAGAATAAAAGTTGAGCTGAATTCTTATCAAACTGATAAGTAAAGATCTTTTTATGCAATTTAAAGCCAGAGAGAATTCAGCAATTAATATGTAAATAGCGTTTAGTTCTGAGAAAGTAAAAGACCATACGTGTGTTTTTGAAAAATATGCATTCTCATATGAATATTTGTCTTACAAAGCCAAATTCTTACATACTTAGCATTGGGTGTTTTGTGTTAAGTACGATAGACTACAGTTTAATCAAATTATTATGGAAGCAAAGGTTAGAATGTTTAGAATCATAATGTGAAGAGATAAACACTATTTCAACCAAGTTATTCAAGATCTAACCAAACGTCTCTAGATCGCCTTCTCTGTCGTTCAGACTCCCTTTAGCCTACTTCATTTATTTGCCAAAATCACCATTAGAAGTGATAGTAAAGAGTGAAGCTGGAAGTCAAAATTCTATTAGGCCCACTTTATTATAGAATTGTTCTGTTTATGAGGCTTCAAAAGAAACGGTAAAGACAGAGGTTTAAATTGTGTTTATAAACTTATGAATTGCAAATCTTGATCACGCCTAAATCTTGGCTTATACAAATTTTATTTTTCAAGCCTACTGGAAAAAGAAAATGCTTTTATGCAAAGAAATTGGCTTCGTATCTTGTTCGTTATCATAAAAAACGAAGAGAACTTCAACCCAGAGGCCATAAAAAACAAATAAATAAATTAGACTGAAGAAAACAACAATAACAAAAAATAATTCTAAGCAGTAAAAAAAAATCCAAAGTTATAAAGCAAATAAAGAACAAGAAAAAATATTCTCAACTCATTTCATAGAGAAGAGCTTATCTTCTTAACATGTAATAATCTCCTATAAATCTTTAAGAAAAAGGCCAACAACACAACAGAAAAAAATGGGCACGGTAACAAGAGAGTTTGCAGAACAAAAAATAAAAATGCTCGAAAACATACAAAACGATTTTCAAATCTGCCCTTCCGTGTTTCTCTCCAAACTTGTAATCATTCAGGAGACAACTGATTAACAGTATGTTGTGCTATGTGCATTTAGTAGCATTTGAAAGTAAATATGCATCTACTTGTTGAAAAGATAATAAACTTGAAGTGTTTTCAGTATCTTCCATGAACAGCAAGCACGTGAGTTCTTGCTTATCTTCTTCTCATCTCAGACAGGTGACACGTACTAAGCACGGCACCAGCGTCCTGTGAGCCAGTGCGGGGAAGGGAGACCTTTGGCTGTTTCTCCAGAGAGAAACACACGCATGTTCCCAGTCACCCTAACCAACGCCAAGGACCTCGAAATCCCTGAGACATACAAGGAAGGCTTCAGTAAAACTCATGGCGACAGATACAGCTGACAAGACAGGCAGCAGGGACCTTTCTCAGCAGGAGCGATGGGACAAAGCGCTGCTTATGTCGGCACGAGACGAGAGCATGTGGGTCTCTACACCGACAGGTGGCGGCTTCGGCAAACGGAAACGGGGCAGGTAGGATGCGAGCCAGAACACATTCTCATTTATATCCTCTTTGGGGGTGTTCTTCAGCAACATTGTTACCGAATAAAGAAGAAGGATTTAAAATGCATTGCTGCTCAGGCCTTTTCTAATCAAAGAGCAAAGACATACATAGTAGCTTTAAAAAGGAAACGTGACATGTTAGGGACAAACACTGTGTGTCTTTGTCTTTCTCAGAAATCTTCAGGGTTAGGACAATTAACAGCATCATTCATGCAATTGTTTATAAACAACATCTGAACTATATTTTTAGGCAAAATATATATATATGTGTATATATATGTATGTGTGTGTGTATCTGTATATAGATATATATGTGTGTGTGTGTGTGTGTGTGTGTGTGTGTGTGTGTGTGTATGTATATATTTGGTGCATATACACACACACACACACACACACATATGTATATGCACCAAAAGAACTTTAAAACAAAGTCATCTTCAAGCACAGAGCCCCTGTTCCATTCAGCGTTTATCCATGAATGTGACCTTACATAGAAAGAGGGTTCGTGGCAATGTAATAAAGTGCAGGATCATCTCAAAATGAGATCACCCTGGACTTCGGTGACTCCTAAATCCAATGACCTGTGTCCTCATCAGAGGACGGAGAGGGAGGGTCTCCCCAGAGGCCACGAGGTGATGGAGGCAGAGATCAGAAGGCGGCAGCCACAGCTAAGGGACACCAAGGCTCACTGGTGGCCTCCTGAAGCAGGAGGACAGGCCTGGGACAGGTTCTCCCTTGGAGCCTGCAGAAGGAACCCACGCTGCCCACGGCTGGGTTTTGGACTTCCAGCCTCTAGAGCTGTGATGCAATAAGTATCCATTGTCCTAAGTCACCAGGTTCACGGTGAAGGTTACAGCAGCCTCGGGAACCTGGCACACTGCCCTTTGGGGCTGACCTTGCCACCCTCGGTACCACCCGAGGGTCTGCTCTGCGACAGTGTTCGGGAACCGCTGGCTGAATAAAAGGCCACTGCTCGCCCCGGCAGGAACGTGGGTCCTGCCATTCCAGAATTCCTCTCTTGATGGCCAACGCAAGCTCGTGGACAGGCTTAGGAGAAAGCGCAGAGAGGGGCACACCCAGCCCCAGCGCCCCCTCCCTGCACTCCGCCACGGCCTGGGGCCCGTCTCTGCTCAGAGAGAGGCCAGACGCTCGGAATTGATGTCCGTGGTTAAAGAGGGGGTTCGAGAGAGAGGAGGAAGGCCTCAACGGCCTGCAGCCCCACGCTTCCAAGCAAAACATCACGCATCTTAAGACATCTGAAGACCTTCCGGAAGTTTCTACTTTTCAGCATCAGAAACTAGGGGCCGTCATTTGCACGCAGTACAGGAGCCTGGAGGGTGACAGGGAGGAGGGACCGTGAGAGGGTCGGAGGCTGCAGGGGGCGGGGTGGAGCGGCGTGGGGGGTGGAGAGCAAGCAGCCCCCTGGGGTCGCACCCTTTTGAAACCTCGAAGAACATATAAAGTGGGGAAATTGCTATTTTTAAAAAAAGGTGCCCGAATCTTTGCTCATTGTTTAAAGGAACAACAGAACTGATTTGGGGAAGAAACGCCAGGCTTCGTGTCTGGGGGTAGGGCGGGGGTAGGGCAGCTCGCCATTCGTCTTTGCCTAACTCAGGAGAACGGCTGACCCCACCCACGTCCCCCCCAGCTCCGCCGGCACCCCAGGGCCCACCGCTTTCCTACACACTCCCGCCGTCCCCAAGTGCCGTTCCCGCCGTCAAACCCCTTTGCCGCCCGAGTCTTGCTCCACCCTGCCAACCACCTCTGCCCTGGCTGCCTTCAGACCCACCTTCTAGAAGAATCTCACAGCCAGTCCTTTCTCTAGCACGGCCTTGGCTCCCACCCACGTGCCATCAGCCTTGGCGTGATTGCCACTTACTGACATGTGCACGAGTGGCCTCCTGAGTGATTCTCGCCAGCCCTGAGCCGCTTCTCACGGCTCCTGCAGCAGCTCCACGGTGAACACAGGGACGTCCCCGCCCGGGGCCCGCCCGGCCCTGGGAGATGGGCTTCAGGCTGCACGTCGGAGAAGCTAACGAGCACTTACGGGCATATTCATCGCGCAATCCGTTCGTGACCCCACAATGACGTCAGGGGTCTGTAATTTACGTTCTGCAGCAGCTTGCAAACCTTCTCTCGGCCTTGGCGTAAATCAGGACTCTTCTCCCTTCGGAGAATAGAGGGAAATGCGATCGAAACTCTTGCAGAAAGCCCAAAACAAGGAACGCTCCTGGATGAAACACAATGCAGAAATAAATGGTTCAGGCTTCTGTTCCTCTTTTCATTTAGGAATCAAATATTTCCAAAGCGGGGAGAAAAAAAAAACAACAAGATGTTGGCGTGGTTTGAAGAAAACCATTTGCCGATGCCATTACTGGAAATAAAGGGAGATGGTCAGGCAAACACGCTCATGTTTACTGGGCCGCAAGACAAGGCTAACGGGGAAGCCGCCCACACCACACCTGGACCGAAGCTTCTGCCTGCATCCGACCCCTGTGTTTACTGCAAGTATCTCAGAAACCACATAACAGGAAGTCTTTTTTTTGGGGGGGGGGGTCACTCAGAAACGCAGAGTCAAATCTGCTCTCCTGTTCGGTCTCCCCTCCCCCCGCCTCCTGCGTCGGATTCTCTTCCGTCCCGAACATGCGGCTTCTTCCAACTCCTCTTCTGCCTGCCTCCTCCATTTCCCTTCCTCTGTGCTTGCCTTTTTGCTACTCATAGTCAAAACCTGCCACAAAATTTTTGGGTCCCACTGCAAAATGACACTGTGAAGCTCTTTATTCACAAATTTTAAGAGTTTCCAGACAGCCACGGCCGAGAAGACATGGAGCATGGGGCCCTCCAAGCACAGGGCGCACGCCTGGGAGTCCAGCCCTGCCCGCAGGTCGCCGCCAGCTGTGTCCCTTCCTCCTGGCCGGGTCCTGGCAAGGCGAGGGAATGAGGGTCATTTAGCGTCCAGGCACGACGGCCTACACTCGCCGTCGGGCGCTCGTGCGCCCACAATCAGAGAAACCTCTTTCCCAAAGCGAACGTGTTTTCCCCGTGACGCTTTCTTGAGGATGACAAGTGCTCACGTCCATATCACTGTGTCTGTGGCCCATCGTGCTTTACACATAGTCTAGCTTTTCAAGACCCGATTCTAGCGTATCTCAATAAAACAAACCCACTTGCCGGATGGAGACTGCGAAGTAGGCCCACAGCGAATCTGTGATGATTCCGGGTATTGTGCCCAAAGCTTCGCTCGGAGTTGTGTCCACTCCTCTCTGTTTTTCACTCCCAATCTTAGGACGGTTTTATTCTCGGTCCCCGGCTGGCCCCCCTCCCAGCGCACCCGGAGATCCCAGACTTCTACAGAGGCCGTTCTGTGTCGGGCCTCTTAAAGTTCAGTGTCAATGCTGCCTTGAGACACGTCTTCAGACTCTCTATTCCGAGCAAACTGAACTTTAAAATCCCTGAGACTGATACTTCCCCTGACGTAGTTTTGCAACACTACCAGCAGAAATAGAAAGACGCCGAGCCCCCAGGTAATGCCACCACACCCTGTCCCCAGTCACCTCCCACCCTCTGCCTGGTGGCCTCCGGCCTCTCCCCATCAGTCAGGCGTGTAGGGAGCAGGAGGGAGCACAGGATGGGAAGAGGGAGAGGACAGCGCCGGAAGGGGATGGGACGAGGGGCGCTCCAGCTGTCCACCTCTTGAACACGCAGGCAGGGGTGACACAGAGCAAGGAGGAAAGGGAGCTGTGACCGCGGAAGGCGGAAGCACCGTCCTCGGCTTCTCCATCGGGGGCTGGGCACGCTCTGAGGACAGATGCACACGCAGGCGCGGGCCGCAAACCTTTAGGGTGGCCGGCTCCTTTGAGCTCACCACCACCTAAGTAAAAGCTTCGGTCCTTTCCTTTGCATCGAAACTACCCAGCGCCACGTGCCATCTCCCGGGAGAGCCCCGTGTCGTTGCCTCTTCCACAGACGCGTGTTAAATGCCTGCCCTGCTTTCTCTCTGTCCTCGCTAGCCGTGCCCCCACGACAGAGCCACCCCACCAAGCCGAAGAAAAGGCGAGTGAACTGCCGCCAGCGGCCCGGGCTGTCTGCTTGCAGGAGGACAATACGTGCATGCTGCTCTCCTTGAATAAGCAGTGAGCTAGCAAATGTCTCTCTCCATCATAAACATTTGCTGAAAACAGCCCCCGGCTGATTGCATGAAGGATACAGAAGAGCTATTTTTAACTAACGAATGAGAACAGCGGTGTCTAATTTTGGATTGCCGTGCAGTCTGGATGCTGGGAGCTGGCAGTGAGCGTGCGGAAAACGCAAAGGGGGACGTCACCCCGGCTCGGCCTCGCCAGCAGCTGTCACACGTGCTCAGAGACAGCCGTTTTGAGGGACAGGCCACGGTCCCTTGTCTCATTCCACGAGGTCACCACTCATCGCGGTAGTGCCGTTGAAGGGTACCTCCCCGCCTGCCTTTGTCCCCAGGTGATCGGGAAAGGAAACGTGTGTGTTGGAGGGTGACTGTGTGCAGGCGGTCAGAGCATGGACAGACAGGGCCCTGCACGGGGAGAAGGGGGAGGGCCGGGCGAGCCAACTTCCCGGAAGAAAACTGGCAACGAGCCCAATGTGATGAGAAAGTAGGTCTTTAAAAGGCTCTAAAAGAATGCTCTGACAGTACTTTAAAAATATAAATAGATGGCATCGCCGATGCTGAAAGTAGTGAAAACCGTCCTCCCCAGCGGCAAACCCCACGTCAGCTGCTGTCCACAAAGCCCCGTGAAGAAGCACATCACCGCAGCAGAGCAAGGCGGCTGCCTCCTTCCGGCAGAGAGAGGCCTTTCCCCGTGGAGAAGCAGCTCCCAGTCCCGGCCATGCGGCATCCTCACCTCGGCGAGGAGGGTGAGAGCGAGAAACCCAAGGAACGGAGACCTAAGGGAAAGCACGTTTCCAGCCTGATCCTCTAGCTAAGTCCCTGTGAAAGGATTTCAGGCTGCTTGATCGTCAGAGGCTATATGACCTGCTCACGGGTCTGTAAGCGAACGGAAGAGCTGAGGGACAATGTTGTCTGAGCAACGTGCCCTGGAAGGCAGCAGGGCGGGTCTCAGGGGCCTCTGGTGTTTCTGCGAGTGCTAACTCCTTCTGGGCTGTCTGACCCCACGGCCTTGCGTGATGGAGGCAGGCCTCGTCCAGGGCAAAGAACGGGCACCCTCACCGCGCACTGTCAAAAGACTCGGGTCCCCCAAGCTCGGGGCTGCTCCCCTGCAACTAGCCCACTGTGTGTGCCATTGCCTTATGGGAACTGGGGCTTGGATGGCACAAACGTGCTATTTGCAATTGCTATCGCCATGAAAAATAAGCCGTCCTTTTGGGGGGTGTTTTTTTTCTGATCCCGGGGTTTTGAGTCTTCTACGAGCATCCATGATGTTGTGACAAGCTAGCATTTTAGCTTGTAAGTAGAACAGAAGTTTGGACCACCCATAGTTCTAGCCACCGCATTTAGGTAACTGTGGCTGACAGTTTTGGAGAATGTGCTCTTGGCTGTGTAAACGACGCTGAGAGGTAAATGACACTTCAGGCAGAAGCCCGCCTTAAAAACCTGTTTTCTCTTTTTTCTCTGTAGAAGCTGAACCAGGCATGCTGCTATCCAGAATGAAACCCACTTTTAGCATCATTCCGGGAGACGGCTGATCTTCATCTTCCTCCTTTTCCAACAATTGCCTTTTTATAGTACAACGTAGTATCAGCTTTTGCAACATAAATTTTGTTATCAAATAATTTGCCTCATGTGGTTTTTGAAGTCGGATTTTTTTCAGGAAGAATTTTTGAAAAACAAACATGTTCATGAACCCAGATTATATTTATCGGGTGAATTTGCAGGTAACCTGTGCACTTAACACCCAGGTAACTGCATAGTTACAGTTTATAATAACATGTCTATGTAGTTACAGTTTCATGACGTTTCCGCTGTGGATGCTTAAGGCTGCAAGTAAGAGATGGATTCAGTGGACTCTGGTTCCAAAAGAGAGGTTTACGGTGACATCTGGGTTAGGCTGTGGCCGAGCGCATCGCACTGCGTGTGTCTCGGTTTTGACAATGTAGTGTCGTTGTGCCAGATCATGCAAAGGACACACGGGAACTTTCTGTATTGTTTTTGCAACTTCTTGTCGGTCTTGCAAACTATCTCGAAATTAAAAGTATTTTTTAAAAACCCGAAGATGTCATCGTGCTCGCCGTTGGAAATCCGGAGGGAGCCGGTTGCCCATTCGGGTTTAGATGCCCCCTGATGCCACTGATGACCCAGGCCCTCTCTGTCTTTGTATTTCTCCACCTTTTGTTTATCGGCCTTTTATCCTGCTTCCTGCGGCCTTATGGATGCTGCAGCTCCGTGTCTTAAAGACGTGGTCGAGATGCCTCCAGCCATGCGGCAGCACCTCCCCGTGGCTGTGACAGTGAGCCATCTCGGAAGTGGACCCTCCAGCTCCGGTCAAGTCTACAGATGGCCATGGCCCTGGCCAGCAGCTTAATCGAAACCCCGTGAAGAACACAAGCCAGAACCACCCAACTAAGCCGCCCTCCAGCTCCCTTGACCATAGATGCCGTGAGAATAGGATTCATAGCCATGTAAGCTCCATGGATTGATAACTAATACAAGCCCCACAGGCCAGGACCCGGTCACATAACCACGGTCACTGGCAAAGAGGAATGGGGTGACGTGGCTGGCCTGGGCCGGTCCTGGCCCTTTTCCTGGAACCAGCCTTCTCTGGGGCCGGGGACCGTCACATGTCACAGACTGGCACTGTGGAAATAGATTCCTGAGAATAAAGGAATGACGTAATGTTGGAATTTCATCCAGCTGGCACATCCTAACCACGTGTCTTGGTTGTTAGGGATAAACGTACTCGCATTCTACCACGGCTGATTGGAGAACCACGAAATACTAGACGTGGAAGGAAGTCAGAGTCTGCAGAGAGGCGGGCGCAGCGCACCCGTGTGCTGGCTCTCCCCCACACTCACACCACGTGGCAAAGTATACGAGACAAAACGCGAGGACCGTCCCTTACCAAGACTCCATCAGAAATCGCAGCACCTGGATTTCAATGAAAAAACACCAAGGACCGGCAGGTAGATGCTCATCAGACCGTCTTGGTGATCAAGGTGACAAACGACATGGCGAGAG
>CM053501.1:100093107-100141492 GCA_028627145.1 Eidolon dupreanum
AGAGAGCCCTCCTTCATAACAGGAGTTTATAAATGAAAATCTCACAGCGGGGTCGGACCGTGGCCTCCAGCATCCACCCCCGAAAGAAAAAGCGAGCCGAGCCGGGGCGCGGACACCCGAGCGCCCGCGCCCCCACGGCGCGACGGCGCGTCCCGCGAGGCCGGGGTCCTGCCCCGCCGCCCGCGCGCACTCACCCCTGGATGCCGGGGCTGTACGCGCGGCTCTTCCACGGCGTGCCGGGGCGCGGCGCCTGCGGCCCGGGGCCGCCCCCTCCGCTCAGCGCGGCCGCGCGGCTGCCTGACAGCAGGTAGTTGAGGCCGTACGTGCTGGCCTTGTTCTCGCGTTTCCGGCGGCCCGGGTGGAACTGGTGCTGCGGCGGGGAGCCGGCGGGCGCGGGGCCGCGCGGCCCGGGGTGCCCGTTGGCCGCGCCGGGGGCGCTGGGCGGGCCGTCGGCGAAGTGGAAGAAGGCGCCGCCGCGGCCGCCGCCCGCCCGGCCGAGCGAGGCGCTGCTCGAGGACGACGACGAGCAGCCGGGGCTCTCGGTGCCCGACTCGGCGTTGGACGAGGAGGACGATGACGACGACAGCGACGGCGACTTGTGCAGGCGCCGGGCGCCCTCGGCCGCGGGCCCGAGCGCCGTCAGCAGCGCGGGGGGCAGAGCGGCGGGGCCGGGCGCGGGCGGCGGGGGCGACGCGGCGGGCAGCGCGGGCCCGGCCAGGCCGCCGCCGCCCAGGCCGGCCGCCCCCGCCGCGGTCGCCGTGTCCAGAGCCGGCGAGTTGAGGCAGAAGTAGGAGGCGAAGCCCGAGCCGCCGCGGCCCACGCCCTGCGAGGTCTCCCAGATCTGCATCCACAGGGCATTGGCCGGCCCCTTCTGCTCCGGCTGGATCCAGGCCACGCGCGGATCCATCCACGCGCCGCCCCGCGGGCCCGCGCGCCCGCCCGCCCCGCCGCGGCCCCGCCCCCGCCGCGCCCCGAGCCCCGGCCGCGCGGCGCGCGGACCGACGGACGGGCCTGCGCTGCGGCCCCGGGCCGCTCGCGGCGGCGGCTCCCGTCGGGGTCCCGGCGCGGCGCGGGTGGCCCGGGCAGGCCGCGGCTCGGCTGGGGCCTGTCGGGCTCCTTCAGGCGGCGAGGGGCGGGCGCGGGGGCCGCGGCGGCGTTCCGCTCGGGCCGCGGGGAGAGGCCATGGGCGGGGGGCGGGCGGCGGCCGAGGGGGCGGGCCCAGGCGCCGCGCGGCCCGCGACCCGCGGGAGGGCCGCCGCCGTGCGCCGGGCCCTCGGTCACGCTCGCGCCGCTGGCTCGGTGCTCCTGCAGCGGCGGCGGTGGCGGCGAAAAGACACTCTCGGCGGCGACAGGGCGCGGGGGAAGGAGGGGGCGCCGCCGCCTCCGCTCCAATGAGGGGCGGGGAGGGAGCGGGGCGGGGGCGGGGCGGGCGCGGAGGCAGCGCGGCCTCCCTCGCCGGGGCCGGCGCGCCCGTGCGCACGCGCAGCCGATTTCAAATGCTCACTAGACACCGCCGCCTTGGTTACCGCGCCTGCGCACTGGGGCGCGCCTCGCTGCGGGTGGGGAGGGCGTCGCGTCCGAAGGGTACGCGACTGGGAGAGGGTGCAGGGGTGGCGGCGGCGGGGAGGGGGGCCCTGCGGGACCAGACTTGGCTGCGACGAGCGAGGGAGACACGGGCAGGTCGGCGCGCCGCCTTCGGCCCGGCTGCATCCGCCGGTCCCACCTCCGGCCGCCGCCGCGCGCAGACCGAGGCGTGGAGACATGCGCGCTGGGGCCGGGGACCCTGTCACCTCCCGGCCGCGCCGCGCCGCGCGTGCGCAGGACATAGAGGTCCCGCGAGTGGAAGTTTCCGCGCAGCCGGGTGGGGGCCCCAGACGGCGCCCCGGGCAGTGTCCTTCTACCGCCCGCACGCCCGCCTTACATAAGGGCCGGGCTGGCCCGAAAGCGCTACTCCCGCTGTTCAGGGCAAATGACAAAAATGCCACAAGTTCCCTACCGTCCATCCTCAGCGGCGCGTGGGCAGCCGGTCACTGCAGTCACTCGTCCGCGCCCGTCCACGTGCTCGCCAGCGTCTTCCCGGAGGAGATGGTCCCACATCCCGCGGAGCAGGAGTCGGGGTGGCCTGGCAGAACTGTTCTGAGTGGGTCTCCTTACAGGTTGTTTGCTTTAATAATAGTTTTATATGCAGAAAATGAAATTCAAACTTCCAGATCAGTTCACCCGGAGGCAAACATGGCATCAGAGAAACGGCCCGTGTACTTGGGTGTCAGGCCTCATGGCCTTGCTTATGCAAGCTGGCACAGTGTCGCAGGACTCATTAGAGAGTTGCCTAGCTGTCTGCCGGAGTTCCTAGTGTCCAGAGGATGCTGAGCCCGGTTTGAATGCAAGGCTAACCACACATTCTGTGAAGTCCAAAGCAAACGCCAGAGTGTCATTATATAAATTTTCTTGTGCCGTGGGAGTCTAGACAGCGTGAAGTGACACCGCATCCCCCATCCTATGCTTGGCCTCAGAGGGACCTGGTCCTTACTGGTCTGAGCGTGACCAATACACTCCCAGGGCAGGCGGCTTAAGGCCGGAACCAGGGCCCTGAAGCTGTTTGCCTTACTGCATAGGCACCAGGGTGCCCTTTAGGAAGTAATCTCAGCAAGGCCTTTTTAACAGCCTTGTGTTTCATGTGTTCTCTTCCTAGTCTATACCAAAAATGAGTGCTTTCACTTCGACTCTCTGTACCAACATGACAGATCGTGTATTACATACTAAGGCTTTTTGGCAAATGGTGTTGCTTAACAAAAATGAATATTTCAGTTCAGACATCTTTTAGCATCCTTATATTGTACATGAAGACAGTAGAACAAGGGTTAGAACATGTGCAGTAAAGAAATTACAAAAAATCACACACAGACAAACAGAAGGTATTCTGGAACTCTTTGCTTTCAGTGGCTCCAGCCAAAATCCTTGCGTTTATCCCAGTCTCCTCTCTGTAACCAACCATCCTCTCGGCTCCACCTGCACGAAACAGACGGAACCCAACAGCTCTGCCTCCCTCCAAGCCACTGTTTCTAGCCTATTTCAAACAGTGCCTCCTAGCTAGGCTCCCGCATTGCATTCTTGCCCCTTAGGCATTTTCTCAACACAGCAGCTCAAGGGATTCTTTTTAAAAGAGAAAAAAAACAAACAAAAAAAGCACTCCATAAACATTCAGATCAGGTCACTCTTGTGCTTAAAACCTTCCAGTGGCGTTCTTTCTCACCCAGCCTTCCTGTGACATGCTAGTCCCTACGTCGTCTGGTCCTTCCTCTTCCGCCCACCTCCTGTCCCAGCTCTTCCCCTAACGCAGCCTCCTTCAGCCACGGCACAGCCGTCAAGCTTCCCCATCAAGGCCGTTATTTGCTGTCCATCGCTGGGATGCTTCTCACCCAGGTATCCAAGTGGCTCCCCCCGCCCCAATAACAGGCTTGGTGGGGACTTCCAAGTGGCTCCGCCTGAGCCACAGACCTAACCGTCAACACCCCCTACTTGCCTTACCTGCTTTATTTTTCTCTTAACATTTATCTCCATTAATTTCCTAAGGCCGCATAGCACAATACCACAAACTCGGTGACTTAAAACAATAGAAATTTGTTCTCTCACAGTTCTAGAGACTAAAAGTCCAAGAACGAGCTGTGGGCAGGGCAACACTGCCTGCACGGGCTCTAGGGGAGGATCCGCTCCCACTTTCTCTGCGCTTCTGGTGTCGGGCAATTCTTGGCATGCCTTGGCTTGCAGGTGCACTGCGCCGGTTTCTGCCTCCACTGTCACCTGGGGTTCTCTCCGTGTCTGTGTCTCTTCTCTAGTTACAAGGACACCGGCCATAGAGGATTAGGGCCCACCCTAATGCCCTCAACTCGGTTACATCTGCAAGGACCCCGTTTCTAAAGAAGTATACATTCGACTGGTACCCAGGGTTAGGACTTGATCATATCTTTTGGGGGACACAATTCAACCTCTCTACACCATCTAATATAAATGTTATTTATCTTGTTCATCATCTGTGTTCCCTCATCCCAGTAGAATGTAAACTCCACAAGGAAAAGAATGTGTTTCTGTCCCCCATGCTGTAGGTCAGCTCGAGGACTGTGGCTGCCACATGGTAAGTCCTCAGTGAACATGGGTGGAATGACCAAGGGTCAACTGACCAACCCAGTGGCAATGAAAGCAGGCAGTGGTCTTGCCAGCCTCCAGGACCTATTACACAGGTTGTCATTGTTTACTTCTTTTCAACATTTTAATTGCCCTCCCTTCCACCAGCTTCATGGTGCATCTTTGCTGTATCTCTAACTAATCTCCTTAGTTTGATTCATCAGCTGCCAGTCAAGTTCTTGTAATTAGATCTGAGCTTTCGTTATTTATGTATTTGGCCATAAATCTTTTTATGTAAATTAGAAGCAATATATTTCTGAACATAGATCAAGAAGCAATACTGAGAGTAAGATACGCTTAGGCACTTGGCCGGGGGTCTTTTTCATTGCTTGTCTATGGTCCTATGGCATGGTCCTTTTTTGGAAATCAATCTCTCTCTCTCTCTCTCTCTCTCTCTCTCTCTCTCTCTCTCTCTCTCTCTCTCTTCTCTCTCTCTCTCACCCTCATACCCTCCCTTCCCCTCCCTTCCCTCCCTCCCCCCTCCATATTAAAGGAGGGATACTACTAAAGATTACATTATGGTTTTAGTAGTAAATTCTCATAAACAAATGATTTCCAAAGTATAGGTATCAAGGACAGCCTGCACCTGAATTATCTTTGCTGGTTTGTTGAAATGCAGTTACCTGGGGCTCCCCAATCTACTGAACCTTTCTAGGAGTGAGGCTCAGGAACCTGTATTTTAAGTAAACTCCCCTGAGCAATTCTCAACCAATTACGGCTGCAAAAACCCAATTGCCAAGTAAGGTCATATTCTGAGCTTCTGGGTAGACATGAATTGGGGGGGAACATTACTCCACCCACTACAGGGGCTTAGAGTGAACAGGTTCAGAGTCATTTTTCGCCCCAGATAAGAGGGTCCTTGCTGTGGCGGGGCAGTCCTCCAGGGCGTTTGAGGTGACCCGCTGTGACTCCTTGGTCTTTACGCCATGGCCACCCCAGCCCTAGCCGTATGTCCACAGTCAAGGATAGAGGAGATGGGGGCAGGGGTGTCTGCTGCTCGTGACCCTTTGTTACCAGAAAAGCAAAAACTTCCAAAAAACTCTCACACTAGATTTCCCCATGTAATAACTAGAGCTGGTTATAATGCCACCCCTAACTGCCAGAGAGGTTGGGGATATTATATTAAGACACAGAATGATGGCAAATGGCCTAGGCCAGGGGTCCCCCAACCCCAGGCCGCAGACCAGTACCGGTCCGTGGCCTGTTAGGAACCGGGCCGCACAGCAGGAGGTGAGCAGCAGGCAAGCGAGCAAAGCTTCATCTGTATTTGCACCTGCTCCCCAGCGCCAGCATCACCGCCTCAGCTCTGCCTCAGATCCTCAGGCATTAGATTCTCATAGGAGCACCGGTCCCTGGTGCCACAAAAGTTGGGGACCACTGGATTAGGCCAATCACGAGATGTACTTGTGCTGGGCATGGGGCCATGTTGAAAAAGACCGGCGTCCGGTAGCCGAGAGCAAGTGGGTATTACGCAGGCCCGAGCTTTGACACCCTGATCTCTTCTGAATGTGGTCTCCACAAGCCTGCTTCCGAGAACCGTTTCTGACAAAATCCAGACTCAGGTCAACATGGAGTCAGGTGACCCCCCTCCCCCGAGATAATGGGCCCTGTGCCTCCGGTCCCCATTACAGGTGGTCCCTTCTCCCACATGGCTCCGCAGCAGAGCTTCTTGGGTGGTGCTGATTTTGTCTCCCAGGGGACATTGGCATTGTCTAAATACATTTTTGGTTGTCTCGTGGGGGGGGGGGTAGTTTCTGAGCCCCTGCTGTGTGTCAGTTACGCAGAGGACCACCCAGTCTCTGTGCCAAGTGCTCTCCGTGTGGGAAACACAGCGACGTGTGGTGTGCGGGTTACTGGGAGGGCACAGAGGAAGGGAGTCTGAAGGACGTGCTGCCCGGAGGAGCCGACCCAACAGGGGGAGACAGAGGACAGGCGGACGCAGGGTGCTCCGGGAAGAGGCTTGGGGAGGGAAGCAGCCCCGAGGAGGAAAGGCTCAGTGCTCCCTGTGGCCGGCCCTGGAGGGGGCCACGGGAATCTGACATGACGCTGGCACCGCAGGCCGCAGCCAGGCATGGAGAGCCTATCTGTCACGTTACAGCACTTGGAGGCCACATTAGGAGGTTGACACGGAGGAGCGCTGTGGGCTGACTCGTGCCTTCAGAGGCGTTCTCTGCCTTAGGTGGGATTGTGACGGACGCGGCTGAACGTAGGGATGGCCGTCGGGGGACCTGGCGGCTGGGAGAAGCAGGAAGTCAGTGGTGGCAGAGCGTCAGGTTTGCCAAGGCGATTTAGGAGGAGGCCAGTTAGGGTAAGTGGCTGTGGCCACTGGAAGAAACGGCCTCGCACGTCAGGGGCACGGCACAGTCGGAGTTTGCTTCCTGTTCACCTCCCGGTCCGGTGTGGGTCCGAGATGGGCCTGGATGTAGGGAAGCACGCTTCCAGCCCACGCCATCTTCCAGGCTCTTCCGTTGAAAGTTCAGCCATTCCCCAGGGCCTCTGGTTCTCTGCAGGGAAGCAGGAGAGGGGAGGAAGAGGGAGGAGGGTCCTGCAGGAGGCGTAAGGGCCAGGCCTGGGGGTGGCTGACGCATAACGTCCACGTGCATGCCGGCGGTCAGACCCCAGGCTCAAGGCCTGACCCAGTACGAGGGAGTTCAGAAAGTGTAGTGGAGCTCAGAGCCCAGCAGGAAGGAAACGGGTCTGGCTAACGCAGCCCCAGCTCTGCCACGAAATGTTTCAGAGGTAAAATCACCAGGGCCTGTAATCGATTCCACATGGAGGGCGGGGTGAGGAATCTGGAGGGCCTCCAGGTTCCCCGGAGGCGTTGGGGCAGGGCGCCTCGACGTGAGCGCGAGAGCCACTCAGCGAGGAAGACGATGGGTCTGTTTTAAAAGCACGACGGAGCAGGAAGCATCTGCTGCCCGTTTTACTGTGTGACCTGCACTCCGCTCACAGGAGAAATCTCCCTCCCTTTCTCTCTCTCTCTCTCTCTCTCTCTCTCTCTCTCTCTCTCTCTCTCTCTGTGTATATGTGTGTGTGTGCGTGTGCGTGCGTGTGTGTGCGTGTGTGTGTGGCTTACACCGTCTTAGCAGATGGAATTGTGATGAACGTGGATGAAGGTAGGGACATTATATAAATGGATATAAGTCTACGATGTGAAAATATAACCCGCACGCGAAACGGGAACATTCTCCTTTTTCAGCATTTCATTCTTATCTAGTGACAGCTCCATTGTGACGTTACTTTTCCTCGCTTTTGGCTTTAACCTTTACAATGAGAAGCACTTACTGAGTGTTTATGTGACTCGTCAGGTCCTCCGTGGGCACTGCCAAGCCAGACACATCCTGTGGCTGGCGTCGCCCGAGGCTGCCATCTGCCTCCGTTGGAGGTCGTCCTCAGCCCAGACCGGACTGTCCTGCCGTAGCCCGAGGTGCCGGTGAACTGCACAGGGAGGCAGTTCTAGGCAAATAAACCCGGGCTGCCTGTCTCATGGGCTGCGCTAAACGCTCCGTGTTCGGGGCTTGAATCGGGGTACACTCCCCATTCTCAAACTCGGGTCTGTTTCTTCGGTGAAGGACAGTGACCGCGAAGCCAGTGTACTTCGCAGGTGCTCTGCCATCCCCGATTGCGAGGCCTTGGACAAGCGACCAGCCTTGGTGGCCTCAGTTTCCTTATCTGCAGAGTGGGGGCCATAGTTGTAGCTGACACTTAGCGTTGTGCAAAGGTTGGAAGGATCGATGCTCACACGCGCTTGCCAGCATAAGCCGGCAGCAGTTGTGCGTCCGCAATGCCGTTTCTCTGAGGTTTTTAGGGAAGCTGGGATTCTCCTCGATCTTTGCTCTCCCACTCACCTCCCTCTCTGACTGAGGGGGAGATGCAGCCCAGGGCATTGCTTCCTGCTGCCTGCTCTCCATCAGGCTCCGACGCCCCTGCTTCTGGAATCGATGGTCTTCCTCCTTCCAGCTCTAATGAACCGATGAATTTTTCTAGTTCTCTAATTATTCTCCTCTGCCGCCCAAACCCTCTGTGTGTCTGTTTCATTCGGTTGTGCAAACTGGAACTTGGAGAGGAGGCTGGAGGCCTCTCTATCTCCAGTCATCACTCAATCATCACTCAAGTCACGAGCTTCTGTACCTGGCGTTTAACAACCAGAGACAGGAGCAGACTGACGACCCACAGACCCACGGACACGTGTGTTCCTCATCACAGGCCCGGGCGAGAGGTGAAAGACTGGAGGATCCTGAGCCGGTTGGTCAGGATGGAACTCACGTTCCCGAGCAGGTCACACTGGGCCGCAGAAAGAATGGAGGCGGAGCCCGCTCAGTGCCATGGCCGCTCCACAGGAAGAGATTCTGGTGCCGGTACCAGGGCGATGGGGGCAGAGTGGACCAAGAAGCAGACTCAGCACAGAGTTCGAAGGTCGAGTCATCACGACTGACCAGGTGGGAGAGGGGCAGCACAAAGGGAGTAGCAAGAGGTCCACGCAGGGCCGGTGGCCTGAGCGACCCACAGAAGTCTTCCTTCCCCAGAGGGAGTGCACCGAGGGAAGCAGGGGGCACTTCCTTTCAGAAACGTTACGTTCGAAAAGTCCCTGGACACACCGGAGAGAAGCCCAGGAGGCCATTGGATGCCCAGGTCCTGCGCTTAGAAGAGGAGCCGGTCTGGAAAGGCCCATCTGGGAGGGACGCTTCCCTGCGGACGAGCTCACCCAGGGGGCACGGGGTGACGAGAGCAGAGGGGCAGGCGCGGGACCAAGACCAGGAGGCCTGTCATTTGTCTTTGTGACAAACTGCATGGCAGTTTAAATCTCTCTACATTTCGGAGTAGATTTAAGATGTGTGTTGTCATTTTCCGAGGCCCTATCCAATAAAATATTTGGGTAATTGCTACACGGGGAAACTGGCTCAAGTCCACTGAGGCCAAAACTAGCGAGTTTACAGACCTGTGGGTTCTTTCCCCACGACAGCGAGGCCTCGAAGGCCCGGCCAGGAAGCCTGGGAGGCGCAGGCCCTGCTCCGAGGCACCGACGGAGGCTGGACACGGACTTGCTGGCCAAGATCTTTCCAGTCTGTCCTGCAGCATACTTTGATACTTGCTTGATAGTTTTTTTCTGATTTTAAAATAATAAGTTCTCTAGATAACCACTATAAGGACAGTAGACGAACATGTATCCAACATGTTAATATTTAAAAAAATAATGCAAATGTTTGATTAACTCATGAGAAGTCATGAAAAGAGGGAAAAAAAGGAAAATAAAGCAGGTGGATCAAATAAAAAGCAAATGTTAGGATGGCAGATATAAATACAACTATAGCAATAATTACATTGAATATAAATGATCTAAATATTCCATTAAAAAGATTAAGACTGTCAGTCAAAGCTTTTAAAATTCAACTATGTGCTGCTTATAAGAGACAAGCTTTAATTATCAGGGCACAGAAAGGTTGAAAGTAAAAGGATGGAAAAAGATAAGCCAGGAAAACCAAATTCATATGTTAGATAAGCTTCATTCGGGCCTAAGGTATCATGCTATTGGCCATAAAGTCAATGTTAACTGATTAACAATATATTAAATAAGATGTCTTTAATAACTAATTAACAATAAGACAAAGTTACGTATTGATCAGTTGATGAAAATATCATGACTAGAAGCTCATGGGAACCTAACCCTACCTTTCCTCTAAGAGCAGTGATTCAGTATTTGCTAATTTGCTACTTGTGGCAGCTTTACAGAGCTTCACTAAGGTGAAAAGCGAGAACCGACTATCGGTAATGTCATAGAGATACGACGTGAGTGGCACAATAGACGCTGTCGTGGCCCTTACACAGCATCCCGTTCACTGATTTCTCGGACCCAAGCGGAAGAGATCCACGCATTTATCTTTTCGTCTCTTGTGTGTGTTTGTCCTGCTTGCTGGTAGGCTTGGGCACATGTTATGTCTCTAATACTTTCTTTTGTTTAGCCTTGTGTTTATAATCTATGAGTGTCTCAAGGCCTAGGTTAAGGCCAAGGACATCTATTGTTTGGCCTGTGCAATGTTTTGGATATTTTGAATTAGTTGCTCCCATTTAAAAACCCAACGATTTCATGTAAAACCTTGAGAGGTTCGGGCACATACCTCTCCCTCATGCCTCCTTGTCGCCACTCTTCCAATCTTGTGCCTTATAAGTCTCTGAGCATCTGCACAAATCAGTAGCTGCCACCCATAAATGACCATAGACCTGTCCTTGTCATTCTGTCTGTACAAAGCGGACGGGCAAATGAACAGCGTAACATTTGCCCTTCGAGAAGCACTCTGTGCAGTACAGCCTACCTGGGACTGTGTCAGCTGGGCCGACATGCTGCAGCAGTCCACTCCCAGCGACTCCCCCACGTCGTCCAGAGCCAACTACAGAGCGGGCACAAGGGCGTCCCCCCGTGTCTGTCAACTACGCACAAGGACTCCCAGGAGGAAACGGAGGCGGTGCAGCAGGAACAGGTGTCAGGGTCTGAATCGTGTGCTTCTGCAACTTGCTCGCGCCTTCTGAACCTGCTGGAGCCAGTTACACCCACACGACAGCCACTTGCGATGGATTTCCGCTGTGCTCACCCACACTCGGTTGGCCAGCTAGCACCTGGTGCATCATGGGAAGTTCTGGCTTCATGGGCGCTGATCCTGTGGTCAGAAGGTCAGCGTTTTCCAGGCTGAGTAACATGCAAGGAGCTTTTATTCACAGAGGAGGATATCGCTCTGCACAAGACAGGTCTTTGCTCCAAAATTCTGTGGCTCTTTCCTAGGATTCTTGGGGCTTCCCAGAGAGGCCACTTATTTGGAGGATCATTTGATTTGCCCTGTCATAAGGCTCAAGTGACAGCACAGTTTGGATTGCAACCTGGACCTGCTACAGAATCTGCTCTTGCTCTGAAGCCCAGTGAACCCTGGTAGCCTTCAGGGTGGTCGGGAACCGGGCCAGAGAAGCACAGTCACATGTGACATGCACTGCCTCCAAAATCCAGAAGCCCCCTGAGCGGGGAGCAGCTTCCTAGGTGCAGGTGGAACCACACACAGCAACTTTTCTAGACCCTGGAAGAGGACGCCTACAGCGCTCCAGATGGCTGGTCACCTCAGCGCGTCGCCACGGCGGGGCCCGTGCGTCTCCTGGCGTTTGTCTCCTGCCGTCTGGCTGTTGTGGATCTTACTAAGGCATCCGGTAGAGCCTGAGCTGTGTTCACCCCCCGATCCCAATTCCTATATTGCAGCTCTACCCGCCAAGGTGACTGCATTGGAAGAGAGGGCCTCTAAAGAGGTCACTAAAGGTGAATGGGGTCACAGCGTGGGCTCTGATCCCACAGCACCCGTGTCTTTAGAAGGGAGGAGACATTAGCGCCCCCTCCCTCTGTGTGGGCGTGAAGGAAGGGCCACGTGAGGAAAGGGAGAAGGCAGGAAGAGACGTCCTGCCAGAGACCAGCCCTGCTGGTGTTTCAAACTTGGACTTCTAGCCTCCAGAACTGTGACAAAGTGAATCTGTTGTTTAACCCACCTGGTGTGGTACGTCATTATGGCAGCCCCAGCTAACCACGACAGCGTGTGAGGCACTTGTTACTTCCTGATCCTCGCATGCGACCTGAACAGTGCCAGGAGACTAGCGGGTCGGTGGGACATTCTGTAGGACATCAATAGAGCCGAATTCTCCGCAGACTGGGTTATGGCAGCTGCATATCAAATGTCAGGAGCTGTGCTGACGTTTTCCAGGGAAGGGACCACATCTGGAAGAGTGGCTGCATTTGGAGTCGCCATGAAATCAAATTCATGGTACCCACAGTCCTGTCACCTTCCAAGAAGGTCCAAGAAGGAAGTTAAATAGGAATATGATACTCCTTCGTGTTGCTCAAAGAGAGTAACCTGGTCAAAGGTGACTGCAGAAATACTGCTTGGTCACCACCTCTGCATCTTTCCGACCTTTGATGATCATATTAATGGCTACAATCCATTCAAAGACATGGTATTTTTTCAATTTATTGCCCCAGAAGAAAGGAGAAGCTCAAGGGACTACACTCGTTGCTTTCTACTAGACAGGCGCCAGAGACGCAGCGTGTAGACCTTTCGTTTCTAAGTATGTTTATTCCGATTACTCTCATCAGGCACTGGGAAAAGAACAGCAAAGCGGAGCCGTGAGCCACCTGGACCCCTCTGGGATTTGGGCTAAACCCCATTTATTATCTGACCAGCGTGAGTTTTCACTTTGGTGAAGTGTGGTGGCATTATCACTTCCCCAACTCACATCGATTCGAAGCCAGCGTCCAGTGACCCACAAAAGTCTGAGAATTTCTTTTCTTTCACTGCACTTCCTTCCTACTGAATGGATGCTGGTCCTTCGGGGTGAGTTTGGAGGGAGGCTTACAAAATCCTGCAGCACAGTCACAGAGTCCTCAGTGATGTAATCGTTTGTTTAGTAATTATACTCCCTTGACTCCAGCTCTGTGAACGCAGGGGTCATGTCTGCTTGGCTCGCCCTCGTATTCCCAGAACCAGGCATAGTGCCTGACACGGAGCGGGCACGTGAGTGCTTTCCAAATGAATGAAGCAGGCTGTGGGACAGGGACGCACGCAGCACTGGTTCCAGCTCGCACACGGATTTGGGACCAAAGACCATCCAGACTGGTGATAGTGAAAGGCAGGAGGGTGAGAGGCAGAGAAGGGGACAGGGGGTCAAACACACAGCAACGGAAGGAGATTGGACTTTGGGTGGTGAGCACACAATGCGGTATACGGACCATGCATTATAGCTTGTACAGTTGAAACCTATGCAATTTCATTAACCAATGTCACTCCAATAAATTTAATTTAAAAAAAAAATTAGAGACTGTTCTCAAAGACTGACCAACACCCCAAGGAGTGTCTGTCTTCCTGGGGCTCCCCATTGGTGATGGACTGGCGGGACTAGACCCTGGGTATCCAGCGTACTGAATCTTGGCCACCTCTCAATCTCTTTAGGCCCAGAATAACCTCTTTCCTCCTACTTACCTCGCTGGTCTCCACCTCCAGGTTTACCCGAGTCTCAGCTCCAAGGATGAATCCTGGCTGAACACAGAAAGGATTAAAGAAGCATCAGCCAGTCTCTGAGACCGAGTATCAAGTCACTGTGACCCAGACACATTCCTGGGTATCTGGTGCCCTGGAGTCTGAGGCCTCGACTTAACCTGCATGGTAGCTGCTGACCGAGACCCCAGCTGCCTCCTTCATCTCCCCCACACATCTTACCAGCGCCTTCCCCAGCCCTTGTCAGAGGCCTTTTGACAGAATTCCCTGATATCTGCTTAAATGTTCAATCTGATACCGTGCTTCCTAGCGTATTTGTTAAATCTTTGACTTTTACTTTATAATAGGTTTAGTGATCACAGAAAAGTCACAGAATAGTAGGGAGTTCCCACAAGCCCTTCGTGTGGCTGTCGAACCAGGAAATTAACACCAGTAGAGCTCCCTTCACCAGACTGCAGACCCTGTTGAAATTGCACCAGTTTTTCCGTGCGTGTCCTTTTACTGGCCTAGGGCACAGTGTTGGTGAGTTGGGTTGTCTCTTTGGTCTCATTCAGTCTATGACAGTTCTTGGTCTTTCCTTGTCTTTCGTCACCCTGACACCTTTGAAGAATTCTATTTAGATATTTTAGAAAGTCTCTCGATTTGTGTCCTGGGAAGTATTTTAAGTGGTAGTATTGCATCATATTATTTCTGGCTTAAAATTCCTATTTCCATATCACTTACAGAATAATGTCTTAAACTTCCGATCTGGACATATAGATACTCGATCACATGATCTTGTTGTCATTTCATTCTCTTTACGGCAGAACCACCCAGTTCTGCAGCCATCCTGGACCCCCTCTAAATATATCCTCCAGCGTCTTCATCCCACTACATCTAAAATCCCTTTTTTCCTTCCCCTTCTCTACCACGTGAACTCCTAATCATGGTTCAAGACACTTATTCAGGCAAATAACTCTAGAAGCTACGACTTCGCCACAGTCTTAGCAGCTAAACACAATAACAATTCATTTATCATTCATTCAAGGTCTCATGCAGACATCCCTGGTTGGGTGGTTCTCCTGGGAATCTGTCCTCCGAGTGGTGGAAACATCTTGGGGCACTTTCATCCTAAAGAAATGGCCTCTAAGATCGCCATGGAAGGGAAGGAGAAAGAGGAGTGCGTGTAGGAGGTTTTTTAGTTTTGGTTTTTGTTTCTTTAATGGCACAAGCCAACGCACATTGGCACCATTTCTTCTCATGTTACGTCGGTCAGAATGAATTATATGGTCACAGCCAGATGCAAGAGAGTAGGACAATGTGGTTTCCTAGATCCCAGGAGGAAAAGAAAGGAGTTACGGCACTTCTCTGCACCCGCCACCATTCTGGTCAGCAAATTGCTTTATTTTTCTTCCCATGAAACACAACACACTCACCTGTCCCCAAGAGAGCTCTGACCTTTATCCGATTACAGCACCCAACTCAGACCCCGGGGTCTCCGCGTGGTCTGGGCCTCCACATGAAGAACGGCATGGTCTGGCCTTCCGCGATCTGAGAGATCAGTTACCTGCCACCTCGCTGGATGATTTCCAGTACTCAATGGTACCTCAGCACAGGAGACCCACGAAACTCTCCCAGCTCGGAGAAAGGAAGACCGGAAGCCTCGTACCCACCACTGGCCCCCAGACGTGCTTTAGTCCTGGGGGGGGCAGGTGTGGTGATGCGCGGGGCACTGGGAAGATCCCATTAGACCCTGCGTTTGTTCTCCGGACCACACGGTTACGGCCCCGCACTTCACCCTTTGGGGGCTCCTCGTCAGTTGCGTGCACAGGCACGAAATGGTGGACTTGGCATAGTGTGTTCTCCTTGCAACCATACAGCTCCGGGAGCTCACTTCCTGTTTAGGAAAGACTGGGGATTCGAAGATGGTTTCTAAGTCCCAAATGATCAAAGGATAGGATGCAGACTCATAGTATTCTCGAGAGCACAACCATCTCAAAAGTGACTGCGGATCTGCCAGCCTCCCATCGATCCCATGTGCCAGCAGCACATGCCGAGACATTTCCTGGACACCATTCTGAAACCTCGTGGTTTCCCTGTCCCCTCCCAACCCTCCCCCACACCCTCAGGACGCTCTCTCTCAATGCACCAGCAGCCTCTTCGAGGCCATTGGACTTAAGTGGGATGTCGACACGCTCACTCACAGCTTTGCCCTGAGTCGTTTAATTTTACTCAGAAAGTTCGCCAGAACTTTGTCGGTTCAAATTATCTTTTATTACCACATTTTACTGTTCAGGGACCAGAAGCAGTCACCCTGCAAGATCCTGGATTTCTAGAGTCTCTATTTCTTTTCATTTTCTACTTGTGAAATAACCAGTTATTTCCCGGGCTCAACTCTTTCTTGCAGTGCCTTTCCAAACACAGCCATTTCCAATTACGATACATTTCTAGCCCTTCATTTTCCCGTGACCTCTCCCACGACCACAGAGTCGTGGGAGCTCCCTTCCAAGTCTCCGCAGGTGACCACTTTGCCACATGTTTTGTCACAACATAACACGGATGTGCAGCCACTCAGCATGCCGTTTCTTCCCAACCTCTTGCCTAATTGCTAAGAAAACGGCCACATACTTCCATTACAACAGCAAACCACTTCAAGGTACCAATATCCACAATTAAATAAATCGTGTTAGTTGTTGCAAACAACTACCAAATTTCAGTGGCCCAACGAAATAAAAGCGTATTATTTCTCACCCACCCCATGTCCGAGGAGGATTCTCCAGTTAGCGCACCCTCCTTCAGTGAGCCAGAGGTCTTGTCGACTCCTGCCGCCTTGGGGTGCTGCCACCTCCGACACGCGGCCCCCGGTTTGCCGCAAGAGAAGAGACAAAGGATCGAGTGGGAAAGGAATTTGATGGGCTAGCCTGGATGAGTCATATGTCACATCTGCCCACATTTTATTAGTCAAAATTAGTTTCATGAGCTCCCTCAGGGACCAGGGGGGCTGGTAAATATCATCATCCTAAGTGCCCAGGAAGAAAACTAAATGGTTGACAAAACGTAGAATTGTTTCTGCCACGAAGACCAGCCTGAAATTTCACCCGATATCTTTGAATCGGGCATTTCTTCCTCTGCTTACACGTGTCTTGTACCTAATTTATTTCCTAGTACCTACCAATTGGTATGAAAAATCACGTTATTGACTTGTCAGGTAGTGAGTGCCTCAAGGTTAAAAATTGTCCTGTAGAGTCTGGTATTCTGCCTGGCACAGAGCAGGGACTGTTTGTCAAGAGGATCTTGAGAAGGGAGGGAGGGCAAGCTCAGAGTGAACCCTGAGTGTCTGTCTTCTCTGCAGAGTAGGATGGGGTTTCTTTCACAGGGAGAGAAAAACTGGGGGTTACTGTCAGATGCATTTTCTAATAGAAATGAAAGTAACACTGTGCTCTTTTTTATTTTTCAAGTGGGAAAATTCTGCCCACCTCATCCTTGGCATTCACTTGGTAATTTTGCATTTCCTAGTGAATTATTTTCAACACAATAAAGTTTTCAATGAAGGCCATTATTTTTATTTCTTTGGATAACGTCTATCGGCCTGAAGTAAACCGTTAGGTATAACAGAAGAAAAGAGCCCGCAGAATCTGGGCATCGGACACTCCCAGGACTCATGTTGCCCTTGGCGCTGGTGGGGTGCCATGTGGGGGGCTCTGTATTGAAGATTTAAGCCTGCACCCCAGACCTCTCTATCCAAGGAGCCCAAAGAAGAAAACCTTCCTACACAGGCAGAACTAGGTCCGATTAAATGATGGAAGTATGTGGCCCAATAACCTATGAAACAAAGCGCTCTGGATGAGGCTGCAAGAAGGGATTCTGAGCAGCGTTAGAGACTGCTACGCATTTGACATTATTAGCATTTGGGGTTTTGGCCATCCTAACAGGTGTGTCGTGGTGCCTAGTTGTTTTAATCTGCAATTCCCTGATGACGTATGATATGGAGCATTTTTTCATATGCTTGTCTCTTAGCTGTTTTATTTTTCCCCATGGGCATAATGGAGATGTTTCCATTCAAAGTGGAAAGAATTGGCTTATTTTATGGGAGAAAAATGTTTCTAGACAGTTTAGGGCAAACATTCTCTTAACACATCTTTCAAAAGTGATGGGAACCAGACTAATTCCAATGAACATTTCCCTTTTTAGATGCTTTCAAATTAGTCTCATCAGAACTAAAAACAATAGGGGATAATTAATGTCCCTTTCCCCAGGATCCTAGTTGGGAATGGAGTTTTCTCAGACTCTTGGAAACTTTGAGACCAGATTTTGCTGTTTTGCGTTTGGGAGAAGCATCCAATCCGGACCAATGAATACTTTGCAAAGAGTTAGACACTAATTCATTTGAGACATTTTTACAATCCTGCCTCTCACATGTACATTGTAGACCAGACCAGTTAGATCTTAAGAGAGAAAGGAAACTTATCTCATTGAGAGAACCAGCTTGTTTTTTTCATTCAACGAAACTGAGGAATGAAGTTAAGTGTCTGCACTTGCCCCAGCAAATTCTCCGTAAGCCAATGCTCACGAGGACATGAACATGAATCTGTTAGGGGCCACCGCGTCAGCCACAGCGAGAGCTGAGAGGGGGAGAGAGTGCCGGCTGTCCCCTCGCCGTGACGGGAGGACAGGCTAACACACAGGCGATGACAGGCAGAGCGAACGTCTGCAACGAGAAGGCTACGTCCGGCTGAGCCGGGACGCTCGGGCTGTGGGAATCTCCAGCTTGACATGGGTGATGGGAGCTGTCTGCCCCCCTCTGAAGCAGGAGCTGACCTTGGTGGGACTGTGTGACAGTGCGGTGGCGGTCGGTTCGAGGTCCCCACTGGGAGCCAGCAGTGGTCACTGTGCCAGCAGCACAGTTCCAACCCCGCCCCCAACCCTGACTCATAGTTTCAATTGTGTTTCTCCGCCAGCATTAGGAATCGAGGAACCCTCAGCACCCTAAAATGTCTCTTTAAGTCAGTAGTTCCAGAAATCCAGGCCAGATTCCGTCTAAACGCAGCCCAACTTGTAGCTGTTGGCTCCCCGTCCCCATCCTGGCCAGGCTCCGATGAGCGGCGCTCCGCGAAGTGGAGTGGGAGGTGAGATGTCTTCTGACCTTGTCTGGGGCTCGCCTCTCACCCAAGGACCCTTCGTGTCTACGGTTTTCTCTCAGCTCGAGTGTGCCATAAAGGTTTTCCAAATATTTCCTCCAAAATGCAGGGTTTTAACAACTGCCGCCAGTCTTTCTTAACCCGCCCATTTGCAGAGGTTGAAAAGCGCATTCTCCCTGCGGAACTCACACGGCAACTGGTTCGCAGCGTCTCCCCAGAGGAAACGTGAAGTTGGGGCGTGGGGTGTCTGGACCAGAGGTGCCCATGCAGGTTCCTCTATCAGGAGAGCTGCACCCACACAGTCCTCAGAGCTGCAGAAAACCGCCCCAACCGCACCCACCTGGCCCAGAAACAGCGTCTCGTGGCCCCTGGACACGACGCACACCCAGCTCCACGCTCCAGCTGTCCGAGCGACAGGCAGCGGGGCCCGCCTGCCCCCTTCACTCGGTGGGGTCCCTTCCCTTGCGTTTCCTGGTGGGGGAGGCCCACCGTCCTTCCGGGATCCACGTTCTCCCCCGCAGGCGCACACCTGTCCGCTGCTAACCCGTGTCTGGACGGACCACCACTAAGTGCTGGAAATGTTTATATGGCTCCATTAGAGACATACTCATTTTAGGTGACACAGACTGCTTCAGGAGAACCAGGGATTGGAGAAGGGACAATATAATGTTTCCTTTGGATTGTATTCGACAGAGATGAGGTTTCTATAAACGAAAGGTGAACTTTCTGAAGTCTCACCTTTAAATTCCATTAGTCAGTGGTGACGTAAATATGATTTTTTTAGTCCTATATTCTTCAGGAAAAAGTGGAAAATGTCACTGAAAAAATATAAACCCGGGAAAGTGGTCTCTGTCCAACGCTTTCTGAACCGGCCCCCAGTGGAGTGATAGTGCCAATCAGATCTCGTCGCTGTGGGGCAGACCCTGGAAAGCCAGGCAAACCGTTTTGCTGACCTCGCGGTTCCATTTGTTCTCTTCTGACAAATCTATTTTTGAAGTGACCTGAAGCAGCTGGGACAACGCCACCAGAACCTTCTACCATGGCCGAGGTCAGTGCAAACAGACGACAGGCGGCCGTTCTTCGTGAGGTGGCGTCCTGACACATGGGTACCTGTCTTGCCTGTTTTGAACAGTTTTCTGTCCCTGGTCAGTTGTGGCTTTTTAAAGAAAGCAGACCGGCATGCTCTTCATGATCGTATTAGTTACCGGTTGCTGCGTAACAATAGTTCCGCAGACTCAGAGACGGGGAACAATGTGTATCTACGGCCCCCAAGTTTCTGAGGGTGCACAGTCTGGTCACGGCTCTGTAGGGGTCTCCCCATGCTGCCATCGGGGGCGCTGGGCTGGGGGCTGAGCAGAGCCTCTGCGGGGAAGGGACCTGCATCCAGGCCCGTGGCTGCAGGGCTTCGGTGTCTCGCCGGGTGTCTGCGGGGAGAACCCAGCTCCTCGTCCCCCCGGGGTGGCTTCCCATGGCAGCTGCGTTCTCGCAGGGCATGTCCGCACGAGACAGCTGGCGCCATCTCTGTCACACAGTCACATAGCTCCCGGCGCCTTTGCCACGAAGAAATGCAGCCATGAACTTGACATGTTACCCGGACCGGGACACGGGGCACCAGGTGTTTCGTTAGACACTGTTCCGGGTGCGTCCGTGGATGTGTTTCTGGATCAGGGAGTGTTTCAGTGGGTGGCCGGGGCCCTGCAGAGGGCCCTCCCCGGTGTGGGTGGGCTCCACAGTCTGTCGGAAGCCTGAATAAAACGAAAGGCTGGGTGAGAACTCTCTGGCCATCTGATTGTTTTCTGGCTGGACCCGTGGTCTTCTCCTGCCTTCAGACTGGAACTCACGCTCTTGGCTCTCCTCGTCCTCAGGCCGTGGGACTCAGGCTGGAACTACGCCACCAACTTTCCTGAGTCCCAGCTGGCCAATGGCACCGTGGGACTTCTCAGCCTCCATGATCAGGTAAGCTAATTCTGCACGTGTGTGTGTGTGTGTGTGTGTGTGTGTGTGTGTGTGTGCATGCGTGTGTGATAATGTCCAGTCCTTATACCCTACCGTGTAGACGCATGCATCTCCCACCAGATTGGTTCCTCTGGAGAACCCTGACTGCTCCAGGAGGGACTCCCACGAGACTGTGAACCCCAGGGGCTGGGGGTCAAGGGCCACTGCAGAGTCATTCTGCTACAGCGTCCCATCTTACAAAGTTATTAACTTTTGTACTTATATATAGAAAAGTGTCACTTTAAGAGCACAAGACAAGAAGGTGAAGGTGCTCATGGGCTTAAAATGGAGTCAATGAGCTATGGCCATGAGACAGCAGAGAGTCTTCCTCATAACTAGGTGGTTTCCATAGTATTGGAAATGCACGGTATCAATACCCCCGATCATGTGAGTATCATTTTTTAACATTTGTTAAGTACATTCATGGGCCAGACGGTGCCTTGGAACTCTCTGAATATTATGTCACTTAACGTTCACGGCTGCACCAGGCGGCCAATGCCGTTGGAGTCACAGACTGCCTGACGTCGGGACATGTTCCGAGAAGTGTACCGTTAGCCAATTTCATGGACAAACATCACAGAGTGCACTTGCACACACCTGGATGGCAGCCCACTTCGTACCCAGGACACCTGTTCTAGTTCGCTCTTCCTGGGCTGCTGGCCTGGACCGTGCATTGCTGCCCAGAACACCACGAGATTCGTCAGGCTCCAGAGGACATGATGCAATGGAAAAACCCGGAGGCACAAGGTGTACGAGGCTGCTTCTAGTATTACGTGGCACACTGCCTCATGGAAGTGGAAAAAGTGCACTCTCAAATAACGATACGAAGCATAGTGCAGGAAATGCACAAACCAGCGACGCGGCCGTCTGCTGTCATCATCCGGTGCTACGCACTGTGCACGGCTGCGTGTGCTGTGCTCTTGCACCGCCACGAACACGTGAACGATGCGCTGTGATGCGACCAGGAGACAGGAAGTTTTCAGCTCCCTTATCATCTCGCAAGACCACCATCGAACGTGGGGTCCTTTGCTGACCAAAAGGTGGTGCATGACTATGTCATCCTTGTTTTGCCAATGAGGAAACTGAGGCACCAAATTTAGGCGACTTGTTCGTTCATGGTCATGTGAGTACGAAACGGTGGAGCCGGGATCGGCCCGGTGCTTTTAAGTGCTCTGTGTGTCCCACGGCTCTACGTGAAGTTGGGGCCATGGGAAGGGACGAGGTGTCCTCTAAGGCATGTCAGTTTGTGCCCCTGAAACTCAGAATCACTGGGCAGGGAGGGACACGAGGGGAGGTCAGGTCAGCGCCCTGGGGAGAGGAGTGGGGTTAGCTGTGGCTGGCGGTGGGCATGGGGCGGCCGCCGAGCCCCAGCGAGGAACAGAGACGGGAGCTAGAAGCTGGGACACACCGGTTCCCCGAGGACGCCGGACACGAAGCGGCTCAGTCAGGCTGAGCGGCCAGCGCTGCCCTGCGACGGAGCTCCCGGCCACGGCAGCGGCAGGAGCAGCGACCGAGATCGAAAGTCCCAGCCGGACGCGGCGGGCGGCTCGCACGTGTTTTCCCGCGTGATGAACTCGGCCAAAGCCACCGACCGATGTGTCCTCGGAGTCTCAGCCCATCCGGGTCCTCAAAACAGTCCCGAGACGTCTCCAGGAAAAAAAAAAAAAGAAAGAAAGAAGCAGGATGTGAGTTTCTCTCTGATAAATTCTTTTTATTTGCATCATGTGTGATGTCTTCTTCTCCCCCCCACAATTGTTCTAAAATATAATTGGATTTCTAAACTACGGATTCAAGGTTTTCAACTTTTTTTGAAAACTGGATTCAAATGAGTTTTTCTGAGCTGAAAGTTCTTTCTCCAACCCCCCAGCAGTGACTGCGAATCTCAGAGCATGGCCGTAAGCGTGCCTCGGAGCGGGCTGGGCGGGCGGGGGCCCTCCGCACAGCCCGGCCTGCAGGCAGGCTGCCGCTGGGGGTGGCTGTCCACGCGGGCTGACCGGCCAGGTGTCCAGCCTCTCCGGCATTTTTCTTCTTTAAGCTGCAATGTCGTAGAGGGCCCCCCAGGGGACAGGGACCTGGAGGCTGCTCCTGTGACCCCAAGTGGCTGACGGTGGGAGAGGGCCTGGGGCGCACTGGTCAGTGTCTGGACAAGGGTGGGTGGCGTTTGGCCACCACAGTGGCTCGGGGGGGGGCGGGGGGGAGGTTCAGACGCCGCTGAGAGTCATAAGCCTGACCTCAGCCCTCCTTGGATTCCTCTCGGGGCGTTTTCCTACCGGCTGTTATTTTAGCTACTTCCCCGTCTCTTGCGTGTCGCCACAGCTGGGCAGGGAGCGATTCGGCTGCCCTCCGCCCCAGCCCCTCTCACCGTGCTTGCCGCACACGCGGTGCTCGGTGGATAGCGTTGAACGCACTCCCAGCCCTGGAGAAGTGACCGCCGGCGAGGGCATGGGTAAGTATGTCCTCTGTCTTTCTAGGTTTCAGCTTCAGCCAAGACAGCGGTAGACGTGGTCTTCTCACAGACAGCAGCAAACTAGAGGGCAGCAGGTGGCCGAGGCCGTACCCCGTGGCCTCCCCTAGGGAGGAGCCTGGCCTTCGGGTGGTCTGGGTGAGAAGTCCCTGCCAGAGAGAGGGCTGCACGTCACGCAGGGAGAAGGCCAGGGATTCTGAGTGACACTGCACGGCGACTGTCCAGATGGATGGAAGATCGCCCGGGCTAAAATAAGGAAGGCGGCTGGCGCTCACGGGGTGACAGCCTCTGGAACACGGCCTGACTCCTGACTCCTGACTCCGGCCCCTCGTGCTGGACCAGTCCCACCCTCTCCCTGCACCTGGTGTAGCCACAAGGTGTAGCCACAAGGCTGACGTTGAAAAGAAGGTTTGGCAGGCAACAGAGAAGCCTGCCTCTCTGAACTCTGGGGACAGTGAGCGGGGAAAGGAGACACTCTCTGGACCCTGGCAAAGGTGGGGGTGAGGGCCAGATGAGCCAGGTGAGCATTGTGCAAAAGGGCTCTCTGCCACAGCCAAGGACATTTGGCAGAGGAGGCCGGGAGTGGGCTGGCAGCAGGCTCCTAAGAGAGGTGGCTGGACAGGAAGCAGGGCAGCGGGCAGAGCGGCCGGGGCCAACTTTGCTGGGTGCCTGGATGCATCTCGTTTCCCTAGGACCCCTCACCATGAGGGAGGGCTATGAACAGGCAGAGCGAGCCGGGGGACACTGGCCCCCACCTGAGAGAGAAACTGGACCCTGAGTCCCTGAGGAGAGACTGCTCAGTGCCAGGATCCTCCGCCAAGTCCTGGCTGAGAGCAGGTTGGAGTACGGGCTGCAGGTGGTAACGCATGTTCCGATGGCAAAAACCGATAGCAGGCCCTCCCCGGGGGCGTAAAAAAAGGCCAGAGGGACTAGGAACCACTGACGTGGCTCGAACTACTGGTTCTAATGTCGTTATTTATACGGCGATGTTGGACTTCCTCAGACGCCGATGTTGGACTTCCTCATACGCCGAAATCTCATCTTTAATGAAGCTGCTCAGGGCCAAGTCAGTACTTTGAGAAAAAGGTCAAATGACGGAGCTGAGAGGCAGACGTGGGCTGGCCCCAGCAGGGGCTTTAGTTCTGGCCGTTGCTTCAGCCCCAGAGTGCCCCTGAGAGGGCACCCCCTCAGCCACCTTGTGCACCCACTAATTTTCCCCCAAGGAGACAGGCTTCCTTCCAAGACTGTTATGGGTCCAAAATCACAGACCAGTTGTGTTCATCCACATAGACTCGGATGGCCCTTAGCCAGAGGCAGCACCCGGCACGATGCTTGTTCAGACTGTCCTCCTGAAAGCCACCAACTCTGGACACTTATTTCGGGATCCAAACCCTCAGGCTAGGTTGCCTGCCCAGGCTTCCACTAAAGCATGGAGATTTTCTGCTCTGGTTTTGTTCTTTGAGAAGCAAGGCAGGAGCTATTTTTTCATTTAACAAGTGTGTTTGAGTCCTGACTATGTCCTAGGCTCAAGGTCCACAACCCAGATGTGGCCGCTGCTCTCCCCAGGGCCCGGGGCCAGGCTGCCCAGTGGGGTGTAGCATAAGTCACGAAGGCCATGCCATGCACACAGCTGATCCTTGGCACCTAGCCTCCTGGGCACTGGTCAACCTAGATGAAGGGAACGCTCCCAGGATGAGGTATACTGTACATGAGGATGCTAATGTGCTGTTTAGGCAACCACTTGGGAAAATGCCACAGTTCAATGGTCGTAAGATTTCTGTCTACGGGAGACCTGCCTGTAGAAAGTGGGAAGAACAGTTAACCCTCTGAACATCGAATGAGGTAGTCTCCTGGCCGCTCTTATTTATTTATTTTTATGTGAGTGAATCAGTGTTCTGTGTAAATAATCAGCATGTAACCCTTTGCTATCTGAACAATGCAACATGCTAACAACCTCCCGCTTTTGCTGAATGCTGTCTGACAGCCTCATACAGTGACCACCATTCTCCAATGCTGTTCCGGTGTGTCAGAGTGATTTTGTGAGACGTTCTAAGGCATACAGTGGAAAATAAAATAGAAAATGACTCACTTCGCTTTCCTTGCAATTTAGAAAAGATAACATCTTTATAAGATGAGGCTATGTTTAGACTAGCTCTTTTTATTTTTTTAATGAAAAAAACAGGGTTAAATTTTTGTTAATAAAGATCATATAACTAGTTAATGATGTTTGCTTCTTTCTGGTCAAACCAATTTTCGCTGTGCCTGGAGAACCTCCACGGCTAGCAAACTTGCAGTTTTTAAACTATTTGCAGTAAATGTTACAATATTTAATAGAGGGAAGTAAATAAGTCATGACTTAAGAGTGTTAGTGGGAAAACGTTCATATTTTGAGGACTGCCAAATTGAGAAGGAATTCTTATAGATTTCAGCATTCAACATCAGAGAGCTGCGTGAAGAGTTGACTGATGTAGGAATATAGGATCTCTTCAGCTATTTATCAGCAAATGTCTTAAGCGTCACTTGACCTGCTACAAGTTTCTAGAAATAGCACAACTGTGCAGAAATGATTCCAGTGTGTGCTCTCCGTTCTCTGTAGTGCCAAGCTTTTGAAAATAAAATCCTTTTTATTTATCCAAATTGAAAATTTATTTTCTTTTCAAACACAGCACTTTAAGCCTAAATTACATTTTGCCTGCCAATTTGAACTGGAGTCTCTTATGGCATTACGGTCTGTATTTAGCATTTGAGAAGCTGTTTCCAAACCCTCTAATATCCCATTTGTAGCTCAGTATGCCACGGGATAAATGCTTCTGAGCTCTGGCAACCAAGGAAAGCTTTTAGTAAGCCCAGGGAAGATGAAGGTTGGGGATGTAATTTATAAAATTTGCAATGGTGCACTAATTAAATTCATGCTGTGAGTGGTCTTCAAAGAACAAGCCAAAAAATTAAGAAATTCAATCTTTGTAGTTAAAATTTTCTAAGTTTCAACAGAAATTCAGCTAAATTAAAACTCAGAGTTAAGAAATGAAGAAAATGTGCCCCTGCTCTCATGTGGACCAACAGTGTTTGCTGTTTGCGATCAAATGGTGGTAAAAATCTAAGACCATTAATTATTTGGCCTTTGATTAGCATTAAATATTTGACAATTCAAAAAAAGGGGGAAGAGACAGAGAATGAAAGAACAAAAGAAGGAAAGGAGGGAAGGTGGGAAGGAAGGGAGAGAAGGGAGAGAGAGAAGGGAAGGAAAGAGTTAATTTTCCAAACCAGCCTCGGTTTTGCCAGGATTTATGTCTGGGGTGCTCAGGAGCTCCATGTCCTCCGGCTTAGTCTGGTCGGGCTTTGTAATTGGAGCCACTCTGTCACACACAGGGTGATATGTTTACAGCCTTCATTTGCATTTTCCTAATGGCTGCCGATGGAAAGCATCTTTTCACGTGCTCATCTGCCACAGATCCATCTTCTTCAGTGAACCGTCTGTCCAAATCTCTTTGCTCATTGGAACATATAGCCTTCGACTCCCCTCCTAAGTGTTCATCATACCCATGCTCCCTCCCCGACACTTCTCAAGCTCACGGCCTCATTTCCTCGAGACACCCTACCCATCTCCCGGCCCTTATTCTGCCACCTCCCTTGCATCTTCCTCCTCTGTCTCTCTCTCTCTCTCTCTCTCTCTCACTCTCTCCCCCCCTTCCTCCCTCATCTCTCTCCTCTCTCTCACCATCATGGGGCTAAATGCAGTCCCTGGAAGCCTCCTGGCTCTTTTGCTCCTCTGGCCTCTACGAGTATGAATGGCTTCTACCCAGGTTGTTGTTCCCCCAATCGTTAATACGCGGTATCCCCTCTGAGCAGACTAGGGGGCCCTCGGTCCCATTCTTTGCAGTCCACACTAGACCACAGCTCTACTGAGGGCGAGGCTGTATCCGGCCCTCTGCCTTGTCCGTTTCAGTGCCTAGCCACAGTGGACAGTCCGGAGACGTACTGACTGAGCGACATAATCCTGCTTTTCTCCCTCGGGACAAGGCGACGAAGGACGGGATAGGGTACCTATTCTCCGCTAAACTCCCTGTTCAGTGTGGAGGACGTGTCACCAGATCTCAGTGGGGTTCATGAGCTCCTCGTGCTGCCTCGATTCCCAGAAACGACAATGTGGACAACAGAGAAACTTAGAAGACGCTTGGCCGGCCGGCGGGGGCGGGGAGCCGGGAGGGGGGGCGGGGGGGGGGGACAGCCTCAGCAGGGCCTCGGCGCCTGCGCGGACCTCTCCATGGTGCTGCGGGGCCGGAGCCGCGCTGGCCGCAGCCGCGCTGGCCGCAGGGCCGCTCCGGCCGCTTCCTTCTTCCTCGTTCACCATGGGCCGGCTTCACCTTCCTGGCAGTCTAGACTCCACGGCCCAGCTCTGTATCCCTTTCCTTTTTGAACTAGAAATTTAAAGATACCTAAAACTACAAAGTATAACACAACTGCCCAGAATAAATATTGATATCTGAAAAATAGATTCATTTGCTTTCAGATCTTTAAAACAAACAAGACAGAAAAAAAAAATGCCCATCACAGAAGTCATCTAGATTATCTTCCATTTTGGCCCTCTTTTGTCTTCACAGACAACCACACTCATAGACTTCTGTGGATCCAGCCCACACTTTCATCCTGCCTCCGATCAGCTTTTGTGGAGAGAAGTGTCTGAAATCATCCAGGTGACAAAGGGACTGAAGAGACTGCTTTCTTGTAGCTCCCATGTGTCAAATGTTGGCTCTCCTAGGTGATCCTGTGTTTCTTGGTTCTCATTCTTTTGTTATATTTTTTAGGATCGATTTTACCTTCTACCTCTTCCACCAAATTTTTGTTTTCAAACTTCCTGGATTCATTGCTTTTAATTTGGTCTCGATAGCATCCTGTTATTTTATTGGAGTGATAACATGTTTTTAAATTAGCATTATTGAGGTATAATGGACATACAATGGACTACATATCTTTAAAGTGTATAATGATACATACAGCCATGAAAGCTTCACACAATCAAGATAATAAATACTTGTTTCCAAATGTTTCCTCATGCCTTTTTGTAACCACACCTTGCCCCCAGCTCCAGGCAAACTCTTGTCTGTACACGATACAGCACACGCGTTTTAAGCTGGCTTCTTTCAGTCAGCATAATGATTTTGAGATAGTCATGTTGTTGTTGCTGGTGTTTATAGTTTATTCCTCTTTTAGTGCAGAGTAGTATTGCATTGTATGGCTATCCTACCGTATGCTTAGTCCTTCACTTCTTGATGGACAATGGGATTGTTTTTAGTTTTTGGCTATTACAAATAAGTCTGCCAGAAACATTCATGTAAAAGTCTGTGTGTAGGCACGTGCTTTCATTTCCCTTGGGTACTTCTAGGAGTGAAATGTTCGGATCATATAGAAAGTGTATGTGTAACTTTTTAAGAAACTGTTGAGTGTTTTCCAAAGTGGTTGTGTCATTCCACGTGTCCTGGCAGTGCACGAGAGCTCCAGAGTCTTCACACACTTGCTGTGCCTCGGTCATTTCTTTTTTAAATTGGAAAACAAGTAAATGCCATCGGTGGAGGTCTTTTCTGTTGTTGTTCTGGAGCATCGCTTTTCCAAAAGAGTCCAGTAATTTCCTGTCATGTGTATGTGTGTGTCAAGGTGTGTGTGTGTGTGTGTGTGTGTGTGTGTGTGTGTGTTTCATGGGGAGCCCTATACAAGAAATTAATCGTGAATGAAAAACACAATCCAAAGGGCTGGTCATTTCTTTCACTCTTTTTTAATTTTAGGCATACTAAGAGATGAGTAGTGGTGGTTCCTGGTTTGTCGGTCCCCTACTGACTAAAGATGGTGAGCATCTTCGCACATGCTTATTTGACATTTGTACGTATTCCTTGGTGATGCGTCTGTTTAAATCTTTTGCCCATTACAAATGGACTCAAATTTTTTTATTATTGAAATTTGAGAGTTTCCATATGTGGATGCAAACCCCTCATCAGATATGTGACTTGTACATGTACATGAGGCGTCCACTCCCTCACTGCTGAGCCACATTCCAGCGCGTGATGGCCCAATCTGTCCATTCGACTGCTGACGCCGACTGTCCCTGATGTTACGATTGTGTGAAACATTTCCCTACTGCTCCTGGAATGGTGTTTTCTCCACAGGCACCCATTTTCCTTTCAATATGTAGACTTATCTAAGTAGCTAGTGATTCCTGGTCACCATTTCCCATTTTTTAAAAAGCACCAGGAAAGCTTGAGTGGGAGCCTGTGACTGAGGGGGTCCAACCTCCCGGGATTCCTTGCAGCACAAGGCAGGTGACCAGCCATCGTCACGCTGGAGGACTCTTAAAGACAGACGTGTGGAGTTTTTTTTTTTTTTTCCTGGGATGCCAACATCTAGTCGTTCTGGTTTTCCCCAGATTCCTCATTTCTACTTATGAGAGCCCCCGCCCTTTTCCCCACCCGCCCCTCTTGCTTCCCCCGGGAATGGATCTAGAGCTAATTCCTGGGCTTTCGTGTGTTTGCAGGGGCAGGAATGGAGGGAGGGGACTCTGTTGTCTGCTCTGCACACAGACTTCCGGCTGGCTGTCACTCTGAGGTGAACATTTCCCTTCCCCCTCCATCAGCCCTGGTGTTCCGGACACACCATTTCAGCAGGGCACAGGTCGGGCTCTCTCCATCGTCACGGTGCCCCTTGTCCCCATTTCCACATGCTGAAGGACTCTCTCTCAATCTCCCTATAGGCCACTGTCTCCCACACCTTCCAATTCCCTGACAGTGACTGAATGGGCCAGGAGAGGGAGGAAGAGGAGTAAAAGCGTACGTTCAGTTCATCTTATTTAACTGGGACCTTGTAAATGTACTCCTAAAAAAACACAAAAACTATTCCTAACGTTGCTTTTTTTGTTTGTTTAGGGGACTCTCCTTTCCAAACCACTACAGGAATCAAGGAAGTTGCAAATGAACAAATAATAAAAAACAGAACACGTGATAGATGATAGAACATTTCAGTGTAGGCGAATAGTAAGATAATTTGAGCTAAGTTATTAAATGGCAAAGTCTATTTATTATATGTCGAAGACAATGAAAACAAATGAAGTTTAAAAACTTGGAATGAGAGGATAAGCAAAGAAATGCAGTGTGGCAATATTCTTATCAAAGTATAATTCAAAGAAAGAAGTATTCAGCAGGAAGATTATCTTATACTGATAACAGGTACAGACTATAAGGTGGAAAGTTTTGCAAAACAGCAGCATGAAAACATAAAGCAAAAACTATTAGAAGTACAGGAAAAGTTTGACATAGGAGAAAAATAAGTAAGGAATTTTAATAATTAGTTTGAATTAATGAACTACAGAACAAACAACATAAACTTTTAAAAATGGTCTTCTTATTGTTATAAAAGGCTTGAGGCCACAAGGGAAATCTCAAAATCCACAAAGGAGAAATTTCACATAAATGATTTCTATCCACATATGTGGAAAAGAACAGTCAGCCTTTCCATGAAATCCCTAAATGGTTGAAAAGTAAAAAAGCATCATTTCAGAAAGAAATTAGTTTCCTAAAATTATTCAGATCGAAGCAAACCTAAGGCAGACAGCTGGAGACAACTTAGGATCAGAACAACAGGGACATTATTAAACCCAGGAGAGAGCAGTGGGTGTCAGTGGTGGGAACAGGCGGCCTCAAAAGCTAAAAACACAGGTGCCAGGAGAACTAAACGCACGGAACTCCCCTTTAAAGTGGCTGATGAACACGACTTCTCCCCCACATAGAATGGTAAAACAAGATAAAAAGCAGATATTAATAATTTAGGAAACACAGAGGAAATTACCATAATAAAAGTTAGAGTAAAACAAACAAACAAAAAAACTTTGAGAATATCTAATGAAGAACATAACCCACAAGATTAGAACGCCAATGTGGACATGTTTTTAGTGTGCTGTTTTCCTCTACACCTGTTGGCATCCCCCGCTTCTCATTTCCGACGTGTATGGAGTACATTTGAAAATCTCAAAAGAAATAGATGATTTTGTTTTTCTGAAAAGAGCAAAGAGACAATCCCAGTGGCCAAAGTAGAAAACAAATAACCATGAAAGCAAATAAAAGACAGCTCAAGATAGTAAACTCGGAAAAGGCATTCCTGTGAAAAATCACACAAGAATCCCGAGGATCACTTCTATTATCCATTCTCCTTCTCAACTTTCTTGCTAATACGAAGAGCAAAGGACAACAAAAGCAGCAGCTTCAAATGTTGCTAAACAATAACTTAAGACATCTGCGGATGATATGACTGTGAAGCTAGAGAACCTCAGAATAACCAAAGAGAAAAGTTGGACTTTGTAATGTATCTTCAGGACCATGGCTGGATGTGACGAATACACAAACCTCAACAGCTGTGACTTCTCCTAGTTATAAAATGTTATTCGGGGACACATCCTCATTCACGACAAAGTATCACGTCTGGAAAGAACCCTAACAGAAACGCTCAAGTTTCACGTGAGGCACGTCGCATGGTACGAGATGTTCATGTAGATTCCAGGGCTGAAAATGACATTACCTTCTGAACTACTAAAGTGCGGGAGCGTCCATACAGCAGAGCACCAGAGACCAATGAGAACGATTGAGTTTTTAACAGTAAAACTTTATCAATCCCCTCAATCAGTATAATTAACACAGAGACTTTTCACAATCTACTACATTATCAGGAAGTGGAGGGCTTTCTTTCTATGTCAATCACCCGTTCGGTGCGTGTGGGAAGGCAGTAAGCGTGCGGCAGACCTTGAATGAACCCGAACTCTGTGCCCGGGGGCCACTGCAGTACAAGAGCAGCAACAGAAGCAACAGCGCGGTGACTGTCCCCGACGCGGCCCCCGGCCAGGTGTGCCTTCCAGAACACAGGGCTCCCATCGGTCAGGACTGGCTCAGACTTCTGACTTTCCCTGAGATCCAAAATATGTACTGCTTTATGGCTTCAAGCAATTATTTGGTCAGAAAAAGGGGCCAAAGTTCATTTAATAATAAAATTTCCCTACGAAAACATTCCTTTTTTTTTTTTTTTTTGGTAAGAAGGATGCACAGTTGCATCAGAAAAAGTGTTCTTGGTATTTATGAACACCTAAGAGACTAACAGTTTTTACATGAAAACCCGTGAGGGAGGGAGCCCTGCCCGTCAGGCAAGCCAGGAGGGGGGTGGAGAAGCAGTGGGCTGAGGGCCTGGGGAGCTGGAGGGCTGGAGGGACAAAAGATGAGGTGACAGGCCAGCTCTGGAGGACTCCTGCCACCCAGACGACCAGCGGCCGGGACGTGAACGAACAAAGCCTCTTCATTTCCACGTCTCTTTCACATGCGACGTCTGCAAACGTGGCAGTGCTGTCCCGGGAGAGGAAAGTCATTAGATGTTCACAGAGGGCCGAGAGATGCCACATCCTTCTAACTGGAGCCGGCATTTCAATACCTTGCAAGAATAGTGAATTTTATTACCGCCATTTATCTCAGCGGACCCTTCCAGTGCTTCTAGAGTAAGAAATTCTGTTTCAAGACATCGTTTTGCAATACCGAGGTATGTCAAAGAAAAAGTGCTTTTAAAAATCCTAGTCCTACCTAGAAGACAGAGAAGAAAAGGTATCTCAGGCCAGAGAATACTGATGGCTCACAGGGCGCCATCCGAGGCTGGGGGCAGGGAGGGGGGAGGTTGCCCCACTGTACCTGTACGCTCTCTCACTGTGGGGCCTCCACGAAGTCCCTTTTGTGGGGGACAAGCAGCCTGCTCCTTACGAACGCCCCAGCGCCTGGCCCGGCCAGCACAGTCACCTGATGAGTCAGGCTGGTGCGGGCCTCGCCGGGCCTCCCGAGGGAGTCTCCTCTCTATCCCATGCTCCCCGCGAGCACAGCACCCAGCGGGGAGAGCCCAAGACTTTTCCTGAGTCTGTGACTATACTGTGGGTACCCCAGCAGGATGGGAGGGACCTTGAAGACTGATCACGCCTCTGTGGGGGGAAGGGGGAGGGCACATCATCTTTGACCTTGAACCTACTGTTGTAGGGGGCTGTACATGGGGTAGTGGACGTTTTGGTCCACAGAGGACACCGAAAATGGCTCGTGCATCCTGGTCTTGTGCACACTGAGCTGTGTGCAATGAGAGGGACGGCCAGCAGTAACCACCAGATTCCTGCCCTGTATACAGTATAACCTTCAACCCGCATTTCAGTTTGATTAGTTTGTTATTAGGTAGCTTGCAAATGTACTAAGAAGATAATTCTTATAGCGAATCTTGGGAAAGACAAAAATTACAGAGAAGCAATTCATTTACATAATCTCTAGAGAAACAGCATCAAAAAGCTCAAGTCAAAGATAATTCCACTGACAATGGACTTAAAACAAAAATGGAATCAGAATTTTTCGGAACTTCGGATAATCTTCAAATTTCTCAAGGTACCACCTAAAATAAGAACAAAAAAGGACATTAGAAAAAGAAATAATTTTGTCACTTAAACACGTAACAAATGTTAACAAAAGCGACAACATATTTTATTACAAAGGCAGAGTTTTTAAAAGTATCGATAAAAACTTTGGCGTTTCAGATACACGGTTTGGTTTTGTCTATACTGCGAATAATTAAATACATCTGATCAGAAAGCACGATTTGCAAGGAGTGACCCATGTAATGCACCTTTACACTGCTGCGTGATCAAGATGCTGACCGGGGTGCGAGAAGGCTCCCTTCTGGACCCCGGAGGCACGCGGACTGGGGGACGGGGGGGCCGAGTGTCTGCGGCGACTCTGGCTGCTTTGTCCAGTCCCCAGGAGAGAGCACCTGGCCCAGACGCCGGGCCTGCGGAAACGGCACCCACCCTGGGGACTCAAACAGCCACCGGAAGATGCCATGCGGGCTTGTTTCAGAGCTCGCAGCGCAAACAGGGGTCTTCTGTCTTCACGTAAATTATTTCACTGAAAGTGCGCTCATTCGTGTTGGGGTACCGGCTAACTGGGAAGGGTGGAAGCTAAGTGCATGGGGTAAACATTTCAAATAATTTGACAAGATGAAGAAATCGGCGGGAAAAAAAGGAGTTTCCACGAGCACGAAAGAATGCTAGAGAGACTAAAACTCATGATGGAAAACGACTAGCTATTTGTTAATACGGCAAAAGTCTACGACAACGGCACACTGGAAGTGAGCCAGCGAAGTCCCGTCGATTTGAGATTTTAGAGAAGTTTGGCACTGTAATCCACAAATACAGAAGCATAGCACACGACCACGCTTACTTCCAGATGCTGTTCTGTGGACCCAGAGAGACAGGTCCTGGCTGAAGTCCTGAGAGGCTGCTCGGTGGCCCGGGGACCAAGCACGGGATGGCAGCCTTCTCATCCACATCAGTGCCGTTCAGCAGAAGAGAGTGCTCACGGCAGGGCGTGTGTACAGGTGCATAACGTGCGTACAGGTGCATAACGTGCACATTTACTCCTTAGTTACTGAATGTGTTTACGGATCTATGCAGTTGTCTGAATGCTTATCCCCCAAAATTCATACGTTAAGAACCTAATGCTTGAAGGGATGGTACTAGCAGGTGGCGCTTCGGGAGGTGATTAGGTCATAGGGGTGGAGCCCCAAGAGGGACTAAGGGGCCCAGGGAGCCCCTTGCTCCTCCTGCCCTGTGAGGACACAGGGAGCAACTGGCAGCCCACAGCCCAGAAGAGGCCATCACCAAACCCCGCCTGGCCTCGGACCCCCAGCCTCCAGAACCGTGAGAGATAAAGGTCTGCTGCTCGTAGGCCCCCGGCCGCAGCAGCCTGGATGGACGGAGACAGCCCTCTGGGGATCTAGGACATGGACCACGACAAGTGGTCTCTGAGCCTCTCCCCACGGGTCAGCGCCGGGCAGCGGGTCAGGGACGCGGAGGGGCTCCTCTCCTACAGACTGCCCGGGGAGGGGACGCGCTGCCTCCAAGGAACAAAAGCAGAAGCGAAGGACAGCTCAGAATCCCGGAAGCGGCCGCCAGCCCAGGCCTGCTGGGGACACGAGGCGTCCCGCTCCCCGCCCGTCCTCCTGGGGGACAGGGGACAGCAAGCCTGGTTCCCGCCCGTCCTGGGGCGCAGGGGGCAGCAAGCCTGGCTTCCTCGTGCTGTGGCTAAGAACCCTTTTCAGAGCAGAATCTTCTCACCCGATAAAGCTACGGCCAAACACGTTAAATTTACTTCACATGAACCATTCTATAGGAATAAAAGATACTTTGTTAAAGGGTTAAGGAGAGGAAAATTACCCCATCATTTAATCACTAAGATCGCAAATCCACCTCAAGAAATTATATTTGAAGATGTATAAATATGTGTATATGTAGAAATATTTTTAAAAGGGCAACAAGCAGCATGATTTCTATTATTTTTCTCATTTGTTTTTCTATGTCTAGAATTAAAAGGATGCTACTTATGCGGCATGGACCGAGGCTGGCTGCTGACTTTTCCTCTTGATTTTCTCATTGTCAGGCCTGAACTAACGTCCCCCGGCCTTTTGGTTGAAAGCATAATGACCCAGCCGAGGGCTGCCCACTCCATCACATTCAGATGGCACTGCGTCTCAGATGCTTCTCCAAGTTATACTTCAAAGCAGTTACTGTTTTCCTGGCTCACGACAGCTTAATGTTCCCAAATTTCTCTTGGAGAAGTCTACCTCAGACGGAGACAGGTCAGCGACAACTGCTTAAACGCTCCGTAAACGCCCACAAACCATGCTTTTTGTGTTCGAGTCTGACGAACGGGCTGTGGGGCTAAGGAAGCATCTCGTAAACATACTCTTTTGTGGCCTTGCTTTTTTAAATCATTACACCATCAATCACAATGTCTTGAAGACACACTGAATTCATTTTTTTAAGTGACATTAAACCTGATAGGTAAGCACGCAATAATTTTTTATTTTGACAGAGCCCCTCCTCAAAGACTGTCCTCGCCGGCTGGCCTCCGGGGTGCAGCCCTTGGATGGGACAGGTACACTTCTGTGCTCAGCGTGTCACCTCCTGGCCAGCTGCAGAGGCTCATGTGGCCTGTGCGCTGCCCTGGCACAGACGTGTGGCTGTCGGAGGCTGGTGGGACCGAAGCAACATGGACCTTACACTTCCTCAAACCAGGCTGCCTGTTAGCAACTCGGCACAGCGGACCCGACGTGTCCAACCTAGAGCGTGTCGATCAATACGATCATTTATGAATTAAATACTGCACCCCTGGCTGTCACAGGCAGAAACCTGGAGTAAAGACTGCTTGGTGTGGGACCCTGTGGGCTGTTTTCTTTTGCGATCAGTTTATCTGGTAGTTTAATTAGTTGGGCTCGCTGCATTACGAGGTAAAGAATAGCTTTTATTTTGTCCTTGGCTTGTAAAGCCAACATTTCCAAACATATTTCCACTAAGCTGAATTGATTGATTGTTCAGCAATTAAAATTGGTTTCACACAGACATCCACGTAAACACCAAGAGAGCAACAAGGGGCCTTTTCAACCCATGAATCTTTTGGCAAAGAACACCTGGGGTTTCTTAACAGAGAAACAGTTTCCATTTGAGGAAACATCTTCACGGCTGTCCTGGCCTCCTCCTGATCCAGTTCCTTATCATCTCACTGATTCTTAGTGTTAGAAACCAGCCAACGTTCACTTCGTAAGGGACTAGAATCTTCCCCGCAAGCGACAGCAGCCCCGAGAGGGCGGTCAGGGCAGGAGGACGGGCCCCGGCCGCACAGGGCTCGGGCCGGGCTGAGACGGGCTGGCTGCTGTCCTTGGCATGGCCTTGTTTTATTCACTCTTTGGGACTTCGTGATGCACAGTCTAAAGTGGTCACCTGTCACCGCAGCCAGGCCTGTGCAGAGTACGGATCGCCTTGGTTCTGGGTAAGCACGGGGTGTGATTTGGGGGAGCCCAGGGGGAGGGGGGCCGCATGGGGCGGAGCACCCGTGGGAAGGGCTCTGGGGGGGCCTGCCGGGCCCCTCCCCCAGCACCGGGGTTCCTTCTGCCTGCGGCCTCCGCGTGCGGTCCGTACCGGATCCCGAAGCCCGGCTTGACTTTTGACTCGCCTGTCGAGTCCAGAGTCCAGCAGCGTGAATTCACAGGCTCAGAGCGGCGTGGAGGACGTGATGACGCGGCCACGTGGCCGGTGGCCCCTGACGGCTGGGCTCTTCTCCCCACAGCTGCCTCGTTTTCTGCTCGTTTAGCCAAAGCACGATGCGACCCGGGGTTTGTGCACCCAAATTAATATCGACGTTTCAGAAATCTAACCTCAACGTTGGTCTAACAAGGTCAGAGCACAAACCGAAAAGGCTGAGAGTGTCGTGCACTTACCGGTGATGGTGCCTCGCTCTGCAGAGCAGGACACAGAAGGTGAACAGGGCGAAAGCCGCGCCCTGGACAGACCAGCTGGCCAGGCCGTAGCCACCCCACTCCAGCACCTCCCCGAAGTAGTTGGCTGTGCTCACGTACTCGAACAGGCCTCCTGGGGAAAGCGGGGACAGGCAGCACACGGGCCGTGAGGTGAGGGGCACCGGCTTCGGGGCACACTTACTCGAAGAACATCAATGTGACTATCGGAAAACACAACTTCACAGAATTTTGATCGGTAAAACATATCGAACATTTCTAGTTTTACTGTCACAACTTCTGGTAGTGACTGCATCCCTGTATCAATACCTAGCTATCGGAACATAAAACGCTACAGTTTTCACACACTTTAACATATTGCTTTACCGGTTAATGGGTCAAGCTGACGAAGCCTGAGAAAGGACAGAACACAGAATCACGATTAATGAACTAGCTTAGAACACGGAACTTAGAACTTAGCTTAGAACTTAGAGCATGGTCTACATAGAACTCTAGACCCAAGATTGAAAAAAATATTAATTTTCAAGGACGTAGTCATTCATTCATTCATGTATGCATGCATGCATTAATGCAGGCGTGCATTCACTCATTTACTCATCAAGTCTTCATGGACTGATTGAGTCTACTTGATGGGCTAGACCCGAATCCAGGCACTTGGGGTGCGCTGTGGACAAGATCCCCTGCCCGTTATCTGGGACACTAAACTTAAGTGTAGGAAACAAGGAAGGCTCAGAGTATGGCCGAGGGTGTAGAGCACAGTGAGGAGTACGGCAGGGTGACAGGGCCCAGCCGGCCGGGCTAGGCGTGGAGGGAGGTCATGGTCACAGACGGTGTCTGGGGACAGGCCTCACTGGGCGGCGGAGGCTGGATCCCAGGCTCATGGGGAGGGCTGGGCCGCAGCTGCGGGGTGGGAGGCCTCCAGGCAGGACAGCAAAGGGCCCGAGGCAGAGGGCAGAGCTGTGCCCTCTGTGGGCCAAACTCCGGGCCCCAGTTCCGGTCATTGCAGATTGGAAGGCTGGTCCAGTCGGTCATCTGTTCATGTCACACTGCTTCCTCTCCTCCTTGCATGACGTCAGGTAGGTGAGTGGAAGAGTTCAGACTGCGTGCAGCTGTGTGCTTTCCAGGCCCATGGGCATTTTAGCTTTACGTGCTGCACTTCTTTACTTTAGAGGCTCCATTGACTTCTACCTTATATGAAACATTTAACTGCGTGTCATCTGTTTCTAGGAACCCTGAGATCAGGTCTCTCACGCTGAGTCGTGCCAGGTTGCCCCCGCTCCCGGGTCTGCAACCTTCAAGAGTGGGGGGTCCTCCACACGAGGTCCGCTGGGCTCTTGGAGGCCTGAGTTGAAGGCGGGTCCCTTTGGGAGAACTGGGCATGCACTGGCCGATGCGTGAGGGAGGACAGCATCCCAGTAGGAGCACACGGGTCCCACGGATCACGGCTTGAGGTTTTCCGGACCACCCAGGTGGCACGCATTTGGGCTGCAGATCCTCCCACGTGTGTTCTGGACGTTAGCACTCGCTCCGACTGGGCTGTTTGAGGAGGCTTCTGTCTCCTGGTGTCACACGCATGCGTTTAAAGAGATTTCCAAGAAATTTCCCGCAACGTTATTGTGTTCAGAGTGGGGGTCGGTCGGGGTATCCATCCTTACCGTGCGCGCAACATCGCTGGCAATGAAGTATTAGGCACCCCCTGCAAAGCATCAATTCTTCCTCCTATTCTCTCTCCTAAAGGAGTTAACTAGAGTTTCCTTTTTGCTTCACAACCGTTGGGTTGGCCAGAACTGGTTCTTTTATCATGCTAATAAAACAACCATCATAGTGACTGCGTTAACGACAGTGACTCACGGGGCAAACTCCAGCTCACGTGTACTGTGCTGGTTATGAGACGTGGCAGAGGTGAAGCAGAGGTCTGTCGTGCAAAGTGGCTGCAGGACGTGCTGCCCCTTCCAGTACGTACCCTTGGGGATTCTGTATCCGGTCTGCCCTGGCTGCCTCAGGTTCCTTAGGATGTGATCGGAGTGGATGTTTATCAGCATGCCCGTTAGCCACAGGACAAAACCTGGAGACAGGAAATGCACAAGGGGATTAAGGTTAATAAGGTACCGAACTGAAGAGTCCGCGCCTGAATGACCAGAGTCAATGTCATCCTTCATGTTATCACGACTACTATAACCTGTTAGCCATAATCGATAGTGATAATCATTATAATAAATATCGTCCTTTACTTAGAAAGATAATTCTTATCACTGCCCTCAGAGGTGCTCAGGAAGGCTTTGTTTTTCTAATAATATTAATAAATGATCTGATCCATTCAAACTCCTTTGACCTGACGGCTCCGATCCATGTGTCTAGGACGAAGGGTATGATTGGGGACACGACCTCTGGCTTTGGCACGAGGCTTGCTCCTTGGCCCACGAGACTGGCTTATCGTCATGACGACTGTGCGAAGCGTGACGGCCCCCTCGGCTTGGCAGAGGGCCGGCGGCATCTCAGCACGTGCTCCGCGGTGGCGCTGGACGGGTGCCGGTCCCCAGGTCATCTCTGGTCCTCCCCTCTTCTCTCTCTGTGTCCACGTCGGAACAATTCCGTGCACATCCACGGCGTCCCCCGTGCGGCCTGCACCCCCGGGGCCTTCGCCGCTGCCAGCTGCCATCGCGCGGCCCCCTACACGCTCTCCCTCCCACCCTTCCCGTCCCCGGAGGGTGTGCATCGCTTCAAGGAAACTTATTAGTGTCGCATCAACTAATCTCGAGACAAGCCAAACTGCCGTAGTAGTGTTTTATGAAAGAGATAACTTGATTTGATAAAAAGAGTTGATTGATCGTTCTGAGGAATTTTAAAATGTGAAAGGCAGAGAGGTGATGCTTAATGATGGCGCTCCATGCAACAGCGAGGAAACATGCCCTGGTGGTAACATCATTGTCAGTTACTCGTCAGCTACCCTCAGCAGGGTCAGATCGTCTTTCATAGGTAAAACAGGGCCCTGTAAAGCATTCTGGTCTGAGGTGAGAGTTTGGAGGTCTTTCTCTCGATTCGCCATTGGAGGCATCTTTCTTTCTAAACAGTTCACACCAAACTCTGTAATACGTCTCATAAGTCGCTTACTGGATCCATAAATTCATAGTTGATTTGCTACATGTTTTACATGTCATTATGTCACTTCTGGGTGATGGGGCCCCCAATTTGAGGTTCCAGAAAAAATCTTATTTTCAAAATTCCATGCTTACTTTATTTCTCTTCTAAGAGACAAGCTCCTTTTGCTGCCTAGTTTGGCAAGACTGGTAGTATTTTTATTTTTAAGCTAAACATTTAATTCCACTTGGGGGGATCTTAAAATCTTTGTGTAAAATCTTTTTGATTAATGACTCTCACGGCTCTGGAAAACTTTTGTTCATATATTATCATTTTTATTGGCTTAGCTCTTCATGGTAACTATTGGAAATGTAATTAATTATCCATGTAACTTCATGTTTGTCTCCTTACAAAAACTATAAACTATGAAATAAATACAAAAAAAAAAAAAAGGAATCTAGTTTGCATCCTAATGGGCATATTTTTCCATTTTTGATTCCTTCTGTTCAACTGCAGAGAAGCCAAGAAGTCTGTATACGATTTATCTTAAATTTCACACCAGCTTCCAAGGCATCTGCAGGGTTTGGAATCTGTCACAGAGCTCCCTTAAAAGACATTCGAATTCACAGACCAAGAGGATTCTTTTGTTTCGTTGTCATTCATCAAAAGTATCCCAACAATTCATCAGATAAATGATCCCCGTGAGAATCACAAACACACAATAAACCCTTCTTTATCTTTTAGATTTCAAAAGTCTCCTCCTTCCGGTTCCTCCTTGCCTACTCTTGGGGAACTGGTATGGGGAGCGGGTTTAAGGCCCTGTTCTACCACTTACTTAGCTTAGAACCTGGGCCAGCGGCTTAATCCTCTAATCCTCTCACCTTTCCCTTCACCTGTGAAAGGGTAATTTCTGCCCTTTTCAGAACCTTGGTGACACAGAAGGCATGTGTGCAGCTCCGGGCTGGTGGTCCAGCCTGCTCTTTCTCCTTGTCGTGGTCAGGGCAGAACATCGGGTAGTCAAAGCAGGTGCATCAAGAAGAGGTTTGGGGGCAGTGTGCACACTAAACACTTTGGGCGCGGTGTATAAACAAAATAATGGAGTCAGGCGCATCAGGGTGGCACGGGTTTGCAGAGCTGCAAAACTTTCTGATCTGCCCCTTCTTTGAAAGATGAGGACCCAGATCCCTCATGATGATTCTCAGGCATGATCAGGGCACTGCCCTGGGGGAAAAAAATTATTTTGCAGAAAAAAACATGACTGAGAAATGTAAAAGTGCCTTATGGACAACAATATATTACTCAAATGTTAGTTGTTCTCTATTATTACACATTTAGAGAGAGAAAAATCCAAATGAAATGTGAGGTCATTTTATGGAGCTTCGGGTGAAGGACTGTGAGTGGCCTGAAAATGTGACGGACGATTTGATCTGAGTAATCTGAGTATGTGACCACAGGGCAAGTCGCATCTGAATGTGCTAGAATTTCTAAATGCCTGGAGGATAAACCACACAAACAGCTTGAAGAATTTTCCTTATAAACAAGAGCCCCAAGAGCACCTATGTTTAATGCTCTTGCAAATATTTTTGATTGCTCATGTTTTATTTTCATTTTTCCTCAGAACTTGGTTATAATTAGAACTTGAAATGTACCTTAGTTTACATTAATTGACAAAAGTTTCAAGAACTTCACAAATGTAAACGTTTCTTCAACTTAGTATAATCATAAACCATGTAATCGCCTGGTTGGAAGATGCCCCAGTGTAACTTTTTTCCTCCTTCCAGAAGGAACTGTCGGAGGTGTACTACTGTCTTAGATGACATGCCCACGCTTCCACTCTTAGCGGCTGCTCGCTCTGTGGGAGCTTGTACTTATTTTCTAGGCGCACCTTAAGAACAGGTATTCCTGCTGTCGGCATCTGAGTGGGTGCAGGTGCTGGGCCCCTGTGTCGCCACTTGCTGCTCGGCGGAGCTAGGACACCCTGCCTCCCTCCAGCACCCCAGCCCCCTGGAGCTAGGTCATAGACCACCACAAACTCTTTGTCCTCTCAAGAAGTGTAGGCTTTTTAACTAGAAACGCCTGGAACCTGACAATCAAAGTTCTGCCTGGCACACTGGAGCGCATCACCAGGGACACGCACCTGTGAGGAATCGGGGGTCGGTGACCCAGTCGTCAGCATACGCAGCGTAGTGGCTTAGGTATCTGCTTTGCAAGTAGCCATTGTAGGCGCAGAACGCGAACGCCAACACACACACATACCATGATGTCGGCTTCCCTCCTCGGATGAGGAATGGGAAGATCAAGGACCTTAGAAAACGAAAGCCAGAAACAGATTAAAAATGACAGCAACGACGTCGGACACTGTCATGCCTGCACCTCTGTTTGAAGGGTCTTGAGTTTTGATCTTGCTTCTGCGTACAAAGTCATCTCAGGAACACTCGTTCTGCACTGCGTCTGTTAAAAGCAGAATTTCTAAAGAATCAACCATGTTTCGATAAAGTATGCCACAGTACACAAACTCGAGATTCTTACTATACAGCATGTGAAACAGACACACTGAGTTACACAAGTCCCTGAAGCCGACAAGAGGCTTGTAGAATCTCCACTACCCTAAAACCCATGACTCGGTCTAGTCTGAGCAATACGGTTAGGGGGACACCATTTTCTCAACTATGGCCATCACGATGGTTCATGAGCATCCATCACCTACCGGGCCCCCAGCTACCTACACAGCAGACACTTCACACACACTCAAAGGGACAAGACTGAGAGGGGTTAAGCTTAAATAACCCGCTCAAGATCATAGGGCTAATGAGCAGCTGAGCGTGAGTGTACATCTGGGTAATTTGAAGATCGTGTTCTTTTGGCAGTCAACACTGGCTGAGGTGCACACTGCTAAAAGTTCACAGAGAGAAAATATAAGAACGAGAAATCAGAAACCCGTGAAGAGGAGAAGATGCGAAACTTTATTTTGTGCTGGGAGTTTTCTCTTTAAAGTCATGGCGTAGTACATTTAAAGAGGGGGCGTCACGACGTATCCTATAGACCTTACAAGATATTAAGAAACTATTATCAACATCTTCATGCCAATAAATTTGAGAAGCTGGATGAAGAGATAGACAAAATCTTTAAAAGCCACAGGTGACCAAAACTGACCCAAGAAGAAACTGACAACTTGAATAGCCCTCTATCAATCAAAGGAATTGAATTTACACTTACAAAATTATAAAAAGGCAAAACCAGAGGCAGAGGAGAAGATTAACTGCAAAGAGGCACGAGGGACGTTTAGGGGAACTACAACTGTTTGTGTCTCTATTGTGGCGCTTGACTACACAACTATGCAATTGTCAAAACCGATCAAACCACAGACTTAAAATGAGTGATTTTATTTTGTGTAAATTATACCTTAAGACAAGGGAGAAATGGAACGGCTTATGATTTGCTTCCATCTTGGCATCTACTCCAGCGTGAAAACATAACCGATTACTAACAGTGATGGCGAGAGCAGTAACACAACGTTGGCCACGCAGCCTCAAGGCCTTCTCTCCCCACCAGCCTCACTCAGCTCCTTGGGAGGACATACACCCGAATCAGAAGCAGTCTTCGGGGATCTCATCTTGGTGAGGTCAGCTCCCCCAAAGGAGGCGTCATTCAGGTTCTGGCAAAGTGCCGGCTGGATATTAAGCACCCACCTGTTGGGCCATGATGCTGTCAGTGAGGCAGTCACTCGCCTGGAAGCTATGGTTTGGGCAGGCATCTGAACACAGGGAGTCCCAGCCAACTCTCTCTGCAACTCACTACATGGGCAGACAGTTGGTACAGTGGGCTGGCATCCTTGCACTGCAGGAGTAGGATTCGGTCTCGGTTAGGGTAACTGTGTGCTTCCTGGACCAGTAGGCTCCCTTACAAATAGGCGGAGATTTTGATCAGGCGTCGTTGCAAAGGGGCTTCTCCTCATCCCTGCTTCTCAGGGCAGAGGGCTTGTGTCCGACCCCGAGGGCACGACCGACGGCAGACACAACATGGTTGTCAACCCAGCCCTGAGTGTGCAGACTCGAGGGGAATCAAGAGTGAGCAGCTTCATTCCTGAAGCCAGCCAGGGGATTCTCTAGCCATGGGGATGTCATAAAGGGACCAGAGGATGAGAACGTTGAGAGAAAATGTCCCAGGCAGTGATCGCCTCAAGAAATTGGCCAGGATGCTAACTGCAGGATAGAGCTGAGAAAGCGTTAGAATTCTGAATTTGAAGAAATACAGAAAAAAAGAAAGGAAATAAGAATTTTGGGAGAGGCAGGGGCTGGACTTGGTTTAGAGAGATTCCTGATAAACTGGAGAGTACTCAGTTCCTAAGAGAGTCAAACTGTTGACCTGAACAAAATCCATGCTAAATTCAACACAGGATACTAGGAATGCAGGTCAAAAGGGAGGGAAAAATACTAGGAACCTTGAAACACACAGAACAGATACTAAAAGAAAATGGTTCAAGGAAGTCTTCTGGGCTCGATGTCACACTTTCTAAATTATAGATGAACGAAGTGTTCAAGAAGCAACTCTGAGGAAACGGTCTGCAAACGTGGTGGCCACTTCCCTCCTGGATATGAAAAAAAGTCTCGGGCTTTTCCTCCGGGCTGTGAGCATCATGTACGCAGCGAACATTTGCTAGGTTTCTCCCAGTTCAGTTTCAAGTTCAGGGCTGACTTCTGAACAATGGACAAACACTGGCTGGCACCTTGAAAACGTGAAGCCCTAACCTCTCCTGCTTTTCCTTACGCCCCTTTCCTCCTCTGTCACTGACATCCCGTGACCCTGTTAGCCACCCGAGTCTAGATCAGGTATCAGCGAATCGAGCCAACCACCTGTTTTTCACAGTCCGCGAGCTAACAATGGTTTTTTACATTTTTAAATAGTGGGTAAAAAAAAAAAAAAAAATCCAAAGAATATTCCATGACACATGAAAACTACACAAAATTCAAGTTTCAGTGTCTGCAAATAAAGTCATCATGGAACACGGCCAGGTCACCTGTTTACAAACCGCCTGCAGCTGCCCCTGCGGACTCATGTGGCGACAGAGCCTGTCTGTGGCAACCTCGGCCTCCCGCGTGGCGGCTCGGTGCGCCGTGCAGTGCCACGGCTCCGTGTTTCGAGTGTCACACGTACCCCTGTATCACACATTCCAGTGCATTTCCCTCTTAGGGGTGCCTGTCGTGTGACACCAGAAAACTGACCTCCCCGTGCTTTGGCACAGTGGAGTGTGTGTGATGTTACTTCATCAGAGGGCAAAACGATGACACGAGGTTCTGCCAAAAAGACATGTCACCGCACTACATGCTCATCACGGCGACCCAACTCATGGAAATGCAAAGGTCAGAAAAGTAATGAGAATTTAAAACAGAAGTTCTTCACTGCAGGGGTTCCCTACCCCAGGGCCAGCACCATAGACAGGCGACGGGGGTGGGGGGGGGTGGGGGGGGTGGGGGGGCTGTTAGGAACTGGGCCGCACAGCAGGAGGCTGGCGGCTGGTGAGTGAGCAAAGCTTCATCTGCATTTGCAGCTGCTTCCCAGGGCCAGCAACTGGGGCCTGAGCTCCACCTCGGATCCTCAGGTGCACTGCAGAATTTCTTTAGAAAAGAAATAGAAATGACGCCACAACCACAGGAAGCTACCAGGTGGCTCTACTGTTGGGCAAACGAGAGGAGCCACGCAACGACGGGGTGCTCCCTCAGAGGCAGCAGCCAAAGGAGCACGTCAGGAGGGTGCAGACTTGTTTGACACCATCAGCCTCTCCTGTGGGAGCAACCGCTTGAAGAGTCTGGACAGCAGGAGCGATGCCAACAGTCAGCTAAAAACAAGACTGACGATGGAGAGAGCAGTCGTCCTTGGCTCTTGCTGGGCCCGTGGATGCTACTAATGCTGCCAGGCTGTTTGCTCCAGGACTCAAGGCCAAGGCTGACATAATAGAGGAATGGGCTCTCTAAGCAGCCTGAGAGGAAAACCAGAGTGAGAAACTGAGGGGACTCTACGTTGGTACATCCCGGAGTGGGATCTGCCAAGACTCCATGTTGTAAGTGATGGTGGCAAAAATGCGTGGAACAGAAAAATGGACCTATTACAAATTTACAAAACAGGTTGAGGTGTGAGGTGCTTAAAGCTGCTCCCTGCCATCAGCAGGTACTTTGCAGGACCATCTGTTGCACCTGACTGAACCAACCGTGTCAGCAGAGAATCTGACATTCCCTCCACATACCTAACCCTATTTTGAGCTCAGAGCTGAGATTAAAATTTTTCTTAATGAGAAAAATTGGCTTCGATCACTCTTACTGAGTTTTAAAGGACTGGGAATTAGCTTTTGCTGCAGACTTGGTAACGTTTCTTGGTGAATTCGACCCAAAATTGTAAGGGAAAACATCAATTAGGTGCAAAACTTATACTGTGTTTAAGCCATTTCAATGCCAACTGACTGTTTGGACCACAAGTCATGCTTTATGTACTTTCTATAGTTTTAAAGTTAAAAGAGGTGGCGAAGTCTTCATTCTCACAGATGTTTGCAATGGATGTAATTTCTAAGTTCAGACTTAGAAATTCGGCCTTTTGAATCTTGATTTCCATATTGCAAAAAAACATTTAACTGTAATTGAAGAGTTGCCACCTAATTTTCAATGGGAAGACATTAATCTACAAAGTAATGACATACTAAACAGCAAATATCAAGAAGACGCTAATAGAATTTCATAAATGCCTTTCGAACAATGAATATGCTAAGTTAAAAGTCATAAACCTGTGGGCTGATGTCACTCTTGGGCAGTGCCTACCTGCGGGAAAAGATGGGCTCAAAGATAAAATTTCATCACATATCAACGCCAGGACGCGAACCTTTACAACACTCTTCGGTGCTACGGATACTAACTCTGAAGCCCCTCATGTCCCTGGCACTGCCCTGTGCACATGAGGGACCCCAGAAAAGTCTCCCAGCTCTGCGCACAGCTTATGACAGGTGTAAATGCTACTGTTCTCTTCCGAGCACTCGCTGAAGTAGGGTCAGGTGGCCGTTGAATAAATTAGTTACTTGGGTAGAATGGAAAATGTTTATCTTTTCTAGTTGGAAAATTTCAGTGTCTCAAAACCACAAAGGCTATATGTACAGTTACATATGCGACTTGAAAAAAAAAAAAAAGAAAACAGCCCAGCAGTTTAAAAAATTACCCCTGACCTAGAAAACACTCTGACCCAGCAGGATTTTGAAAGCCGCTGGTCTAGACACCAGCGGTGGTAGTCTCAGAAATCTTCAGTCTGAGGGCCTTGCGTTAAACACCCCAATGCTGTGTCTAGTGGCCTCGTTTGTGTGAGAGGATCTACTCAAGTTCTGTTACCATAGCAGTGGCCTTGGCCCCTCCGGACGTGTGTCCATTCTCCTGTTCTTTCACTAGAGTGAGCCTGGAAACAAACATCATGCTTTCAGAAGCTTCTGCCCCAGGCTTTCACACGGAGCTCTGTGAAGCACTGCCTTCCCATCCACTCCCTTCGCGTCCAGCGTCACGTGTTCAAAAACTCTTTCGTGGCACTCAGGGCTGCAGTGGCACTCATAAATGACACACAGCACGTCCATGGACACACCTGCTCGCACGGCAATGTAAAACGGCATTGTTTGTCTGTATTGAGCATTTAGATTTACCAGAGCTGTGCAACCATTTTACCGAGCTGCCTTTAGCGAATGCCGCCCGGCAGGCGGGCGCCATCGCTGTGCCTGTTTCATAGACAGGGACACCTGCGGCAGAGCAGCTTCGGATCGGATCTCGGGTCCCCAGTGATGAGGCTGAGACAACACCTGGCAACCTGACCCCACTGCTTGCTTTTAGCCACTAGAGAAACAGACCAACACGGGTTCTGGCAGGCAGGGGGAGCCGGGCAGGGGGAGGGGGCGGCGCAGGCACCTGGAGCCTGGCCGTGGGCGCAGGCGTGGGGGAGCCAGGCCGGGGTCGCAGGCAGAGGGAGCCGAGCCAGGGGAGGGGGCGGCGCAGGCAGAGGGTGCTGGGCTGGGGGCGCAGGCAGCGGGGGTCGGGCCAGAGGCGCAGGCAGCGGGAGTCAGGCTGGGGTGGCGCGGAGCGGGCACAGGCAGAGGGTGCTGAGCTGGGGGCGCAGGCAGGGGGAGCCGGGCCAGGGGCACAGGCAGGGGGAGTCGGGCAGGG
>CM053501.1:100141592-100194988 GCA_028627145.1 Eidolon dupreanum
GGAGCCCGGCGACGTGTAGCGCCCATAGGGCAAGCGCACAGGGCAAACCTCGAGCAGCACGGACAACAGGACACCCAGGGCGCATTCCAAGTAAGCGAGCGCATCCAACAGAAACCGCTCCGCCAGCTCCATCTCGGAGGACGGCAGGAGCGCTCCAGGGCCCTACGGTCGCGGCGGGCCACATATAGGGCGGCGGCGAGTGGGCGGGAGTTGGCTTTACCTGAGGCTGGCGCAGACCGAGGGCACCGGAGCCGCAATCTGCACACCTAAAGCGGTCTGGAACCCGCCGGCGCGCCGGTTCGGCGGGTGGAACCAGTCAGTGGTGCGCCCGTGGGTGGTGCTGGAGGCGGATCCCCGCCCCACGCCCTGCTCCTCGGAGGCTCGAGCCCCGCCCCGCCCCGCCCCGCGGAGGCTCGAGCCCCGCCCCACTCGCGCCCTAGCCCCGCCCCCGGGAGGCGGATCCCCGCCCCACGCCCTGCTCCTCGGAGGCTCGAGCCCCGCCTCGCCCCGCCCCGCCCCGCGGAGGCTCGAGCCCCGCCCCACTCGCGCCCTAGCCCCGCCCCCGGGAGGCGGATCCCCGCCCCGCCCCGCCCCGGGCGCTCAACGCACGCGCGACCCTGGGCTGTCCGCACAGTTGCCTGAGGCCGCGTAGGGTCCGAGGGCTCGGCGTGGGACGCCTCCGGACTGCTCTCTGGGGCCACTGTCCCACTCGCACCGTCAGCAGACCCCCCTCGCTCGCCGTTTTCCGGGAGGTTGGGTTGTGGCGCTTTCGGCTTCGCGGCAGTCCCTGCAGGCCCGGCGGAGGCGCAGGCGCAGGCGCGGACCGCGGGGTCCTTGAGCGCGGCCCGGAAGAGCGAGCGGCCGGCCGTGGCGAGTCGCGGTGTGCGGGCGGCGTGCGCGGCCGCGTGGGCCATGGGGCGACGGGCGCGGGGCCGGCGGCTGCGGCAGCGGCCCGAGGGCGCGCAGGACGGCGCCGCGGGCGGCGGGAAGCGCAGCGAGGCGGTAGGAGCCGGGGCGAGGGCGGGCCGGGGCTCCGCGCGGGCCTCGCCCACCCCAGGGACCGGGGTGGGTGGGTGGCGAGGGGCAGCTCCTCGGGCCCTGGGTAGACGGCTCTTTCGTTCCTCAGGGTTGGGAAGGCGGGTACCCCGAAATCGTCAAGGAGAACAAGCTCTTCGAGCACTACTATCAGGAGCTGAAGATCGTGCCGGAGGGCGAGTGGGACCAGTTCATGGAAGCGCTCAGGGAGCCCCTCCCGGCCACCTTAAGAATTACTGGTTACAAAAGGTAGGGGTCCGTGCCTTCATTTTCTTGAGAGTTTTGGGGTTGGGATGTCCAAGATTAAATTTAAAAACGAGGATGTTTTTCCGAGGTGTCACAGTGCTGGAGAACTGCTGCTTGTCCGCGGCGCGGCTCCGAGACCGGAAGCGTCGAGGAGGGAGCACAGGGTCCCCTGGAATAGGTCGAGGAGGCACTGCGACAGGGGGGCGCGACTAAAATAAAAACGCAGTCTGAAGAAGGGTTGGCCCCTAGGGATTTGTCTGAGCTGAGGACACTTCCGCTTTGGAACACATGACAATTTGTGACATTATCGAGTTTGCCTAAAGCTTGCAGTCTTTTCTTTTTTTATGTGCGTTTGTAGTTAAATATTTCCAAGATGAGCTGCCAGTAAAAAAGAAAGAAAAGGAATGCAGTATTATTGCATTAAGTTTATCATTCTTTAGTGATTAAGCAATGACTTGTTTAACTTGGATTAGAGTAAAAAGGCAGCGATTAAAGAATGTCTTCTCTCCATGCAAAGGTGGTTTGAAACGTGCTTATTTTTTAATAGCCACGCGAAAGAGATTCTCCATTGCTTAAAGAACAAGTATTTCAAGGAATTGGAGGACCTGGAGGTGGATGGTCAGAAAGTTGAAGTTCCACAACCCCTGAGTTGGTAGGTACAACAAGGCCTCATGCCATTGGATGTTTCTTTGGGATTTTAATCCTTGTCACTTGAATATATTTTTGGTGATATATATGTTATTAGCTTGAAAGAACCTGAATACACTTCCCAGACATCCTCAGGTTCTTTCGTCCAGTGCTTTTTGGCGATACTACTTTACGGTGTGCAGGTTTCGTGTATGGTGGCAGTTCTCTATATATTTCAGTTACTGAGTTCAGTTGATTTTTCCTAGCTGATCCAGCCTCTTTCCTTCCTTGATGTTACCACTTCTATTTCCATTTAAACCCTTGTTTTCTCATGTCACAACTCTTGGAGAGACTTCTCTACTTTCAGAAAAATGACAGCCAACCCAATGAAGGTTCACCAACACTGCTCCTGCTGATTTTGTCTCCACTGTCTCCAGCGCCTCAGCATATTCCTGACCTCCGTGCTAACCCTTTCTTTACCTATTCTGTAGGTTACCTGTTTCTCGTGGCCCACTTCAGGTCTCAGTTGCCTGAAGACGACCCCAGGTGTGGACAGCATAGTCTGTCTTATAAAATGCCTGGAGCACTCCAGCACAAACTTAGGGGCGCCAGGCCTTGAGGAGCCATTCAAATACATTGTTACATGTTCACGTGACAGGTGATCAGCTTTGAGGCATTGAAAGTTGTCACAACCCTGCCCCCAAATTTATTTTAAATGACTGCTATAAAAAGGTGAATTTAACCAGTATTTTCTTACAACTTTTGGAGGTTTTGGCTATTCCGGTCTGTGCTGTCGTCTTTCTTTTTTGGCTGTCCTTTAGAAATGATTGTAAATCAGGGTCAGGTTTCCATTCATCATGGACTAGAGATTTGCTTGCTTTTCTGCCTTTCATTGGCCACTTGGAGATTCATTGTATATCAATCACAGTTCAGCATTCAGCAGAAGTCGTATGTGGTTGAAGAAAAAAAGTGAATCACTGTCTAATCACAGCCAGTCATTTTCTTCACATTATTGTTTGCTTTAATTTTCTGAACACACAGCTGAAGGGTGCAAATGGCATATTGTATAATTTGGGTTCCTAATACTCAGATTTTTCCTTTACTGGTGACAGCTGCATGGCAGTTTTATTGTGTTCCATCAGACATAGGGTAAAGCAGAACTTTAGCAAGGAAGATGTCTGCTGATTTTCTGTGTTGCCCAAAATGCAGAAATGGATTACATACTCTTCCTAACCTTTGGTGCATGGTGGAATGAAATTTAGGAAAGTGATTATGGGAACTCTTTTCTAGAAGGAATATGAAGTATAGGACTTACAACTTGAGTAGATTTCATTTTCCTTACTTTTCATAGACTGAACTTGAAGGAATTATCCTAAAGTGTTCTTATAAAAGTCTTGTTTTGACAATTGTTTGTAGAGAACTCACCTTATTGTCATTATATTCTTTTTAATGTCTGGATTGAAGGTGATTTATCGTAGATGCTGTATGTATTTATAGACATTTCTTTTCCCTTAAGAATTTTTGAGGTGTAAAGGTGATGGGTGCTTTTAATTGATCCTCAGAAGATACGACAGGTTTCTAAATCAGACTTTAAAGATGTTTGAGCTGAATTTGAATTGTGTAACTAAAAATTAAATCTAGTTCTTTGAGATTATTTTGTTTGATGTTAAAATCTACACAGATTTTAATAAACATTTGTTGACTCAAAAAAGTTGATCTTAAAGCCATATAAGAAACATTTTTTATTTGTTTTAACAGGCAGTTTGTTTTCTATTTAAATATTTGGAATTCCTTAAATATACTTTTTCTTAATATTAACAGCTTTCGCATCATCATTAGAGTAGAATTTTAGTTTTGTTATAATAAGTTTACAGTTTAACTATTAGAAATTCAACCTAGAAGCACATAAGGAAATATTCCCTTGAGTTATATCTAGACTGCTTATTTATATTTGAAAATGAAAATTAAGCTATTGTAAATAATGGCTTGCAGAATTCAATGTTGGTGATTTGGTAAGGTGGTAACTTGCATGATTATTGGTCATTAATCATGGATAATTCAGGGTTGCGAGAAGTCATATAACAGTAGATGTTTAAGTTAGTCAGCCTTGCAGAGGTTGCAAGAGAGAGCAGATTTTTCAGAATACTACAGTTGAAGCAAATTTGAGTGTATCCCTACCATTTCACTTCTAATGAGGCCAAAGGGAGTATTTAAAACTAAAGTCTGTTTTTTTAATTGCCTGGTAAGTATGATCAATTGTATTTTGTGTTTATGTTTTTGAAACATTTTAAGTTTTAAGATGGAACCAGGCATAGGAAATAGAACCTAAAGCACTTGGGACATTTGGGGTGACTGTATAGATCCAGCCAGTTTAGCCTTTATTTGGTAGAGAGAACTTTCCAAATATATCTGTATCTCGTGTCATACCTGCTGAACAGTGCCTTAAAATCTTAACCCTAAAGTTTCTATCGATCAAAGTTTGTTTTCAGAAGATTTAGTTTCATTTTCGTGGCTGATACCTTAGTTGCAATTTGACGCATGGAAACATTGTGACCTTGCATTGTTAAATTGAGCTTGTTATTGCGCCTGAGACTTAATAAGTGCTAAACCTGAAATAAGATTTTATCGCCCAGTGCCGTGTTACGCTTCGTCCGGCGTTGGGTTGATTGAGTGTGGTCTGTGTCGTTGCGCACACTGAACTGCGCAGTTGGAGATGAGTGGACGGGAGCAAGACGGGTTTAAAACAGCACACGTTCCGACCAGTGACGTCATTATAGAAAGTCAAAATATAGTCACGGAAATGGCAAGAGAGTCTTCATTCTTAGTTCTGTATGCATGACAACCAAGGAGCTCAAATTTATGCATTGTTTATTCCCAAGGTATTTTGATATGTAAAGCCTTTCAGTACCTGATCGGACTGCCTTATTTTAGAAATAGTGAAAAATATGGTAAATAAGATTATAATCAAATAGTTGTCCTACATTCTGATACCTGTGCCCTCCCACATCGTTTTGATCCTGTGTGATCTGCACGTCTTTTAAAGTTAAGGAATTCGTTACCTTAGGTCTTTTGTTCTGATGGCCGTCGCTAACTCACCACACAGGAAGCAGAGGTGACTGCTTTTTCCTCAGATCTAGAGCATTCATCGCTGTGATTTTTCAGTGACGTCGTATGCGTGTGTCTCCTGTGACCCCCAGGCTCTCATGTTTCTGCCTGGGCCGTGAAGCGGGTAGGACCGTGCTTCATGTGTCCTGCGGATGTCACGCAGCATGGCCGACTGCTGAAGCAGGTCACAGATGAGCAAGGAGGACAAAATCGGCTGTCATGTTTGGTGTATCACTTGGATCAGCATGACGTTGGTAAGACAGCGCTTTAATACATGTGATTCATAAGTGGTTTCCTCTCTTTTTGGTCAGGTATCCTGAAGAACTTGCCTGGCACACAAATTTAAGTCGAAAAATCTTGCGGAAGTCTCCACAATTGGAAAAGTTTCACCAGTTCCTAGTTAGCGAAACCGAATCTGTGAGTAGCGTTCTTTAGATTCGTTGGTTTGCTTAAAGCTTTAAATGCACTTCAGAATCAGAATCAGAATCATATTTTAACCTACTTGTCACTGGGAACGATCAAGTAGCTAAGGCACCCAGGAAAGACACCTTTAAGCGTCTATGCCACTTTTCATCTGAAGTTACGTCCGTAGCCCTTACCGTTTGGACTAGTCTTGAAGTTTAATGATACCACAGTTGTCAGCCAGGTTATTTCCTGCTACTTCCGGGTTGGGGTGGGGGCCAGTGCTGCACGACTGTGGTGCACGCCGACCCTTGCTCATTGCTGCGCCATCCCGGGGACAACACAGTTCACTCATCGTCGTCTTGGGGCACACGCCCAGTGCTTGTCGTACAGAGAAAGCGGCGTGTTTCTATGACTGTGTTACTTATTTTACCAGAAGTGAGACTTAAACTTGCTTTTTATCATTTCTGTTTTTTCTTGTTCCTATGTACTCCATATTTACTAAAACAAATAGACATATGTACATTAAAAAACAAACACCTAAATAGGACAATATTGGTTCTCCTAAAATGACACCCATCCTCACCCTCCCAGTTTTTTTTGCCATCCCAGATTTCTCAGTTATAGTGAACATTTATCCTTGTGGTCACTAAACTTTTACCTTTAGCATCGAACTTTTACCAACGAAATACCTATTTCCTCAGTACCTGATTCAGTGAATGTCTGTACAGTTCGGCTATCGTAAGCTCTCCTGTTCTCTTTTTATTCTTTTGGAATTCTTAACAGTCTCAACATTTTGAATCAGAAGTTGTCCCTTTCTGTTTTCTAATCTAGCCAAGGAAACATACGTGTCAGCAGATGGCATTTCTCGTTGGCGCTTCTGTGTCCACTGACAGATAACGTGCGTCCTGTGTTTGTCCTCTGAAGCCACAGCCAGTGTGGAAGCCCTTCACCTCCCCTGGTTCTAGCCTCTGCTCCACCCACAGCGTTCCCACCGGTGGGCTTCCTGCCTGCTTGGTAACCCCGTAAACCGAGCCGTGCCGGGCTTTCCACCCCCTTGCCCCCACCCCCCATTAGTTAGGAATAAACGGAACCGTGCTGGGCCAGCGCAGGGAGGGGTTCTCGGAGCGGGCTTCGATCGAGAGGCAGGGTTAGAGGATGGTCGGCACACGGGTGGCGGGCAGGTCGGGGTAGCAGAGCGGAGGTTCTTGGGGAGCGGAGCGGAATGTGGTGTGGCGGGTCGTGAAGAGCCAGATTTCGGCGGCCTCGAGAGGTAGAGGAGAAGGTGGGAGTTTGGTGTCGGTTAGCATCTGTCATAGGGGACCAGTCTGGTTTTTGATCAGAAGTCAGTGGGATAAGATGCTCTTGGTTGTTGAAAGCTGACTGCAAAACCCCTTCGGGACGCATTTATGAACCAGGACTAACTTCCGGGATGTCTCGTCAGGGGCCCAATGTCCCTGTCCCACTCTAATGCTTTAATTGAAAACTGGGTGAAAAGGGAAGGCAGGCTTATCAGACTCACAGGTGGAACCCGAAGCCGGGAGCCAGGCCGCGCAGGCTCATCGCGGGCCTGCGGCCCGGCAGGTGGGAGTTCGCCGGCGAGAACGTACAGTCTGTATTTAGGTTCTGACAGGCAGAGGCGTGAGCGCGCGGTGAGCGATGGCGGTTCCGGTGCCAAAGACCTGGATGTGATGGCGCGGAGGCCCCCGGCCACCGAAATGTCATGGCCCCTTCCAGAGCTGTCGTCGTTCAGGCTGGACGAGCAGAGTTGTGCTTGAGGCAGGTGCTGGCCTCCGTCGAGGACGTGTTGCTGGGTCTGAACAGCCATGCGTTTTAACAGCGCTCCTGGTCCACCGTGGACGTCTTGACAGACGACTCAGTGAGGAATTTCAGATACTGGGTCTCTGGGGAGAGGGGACCGGCGGTGGCGTCTGCAGCTTTCTGAGCGGCAGGTGCCAGGACTAGAGAGCACACGTGACTTCCTGGAAACGGGGGGCTGAGACAGGAGTTGCAGTTTCCGCTGAGAGGGAGACCTTGCTCGTGGTGACCCGGTCCTGTGTCCCCTCCGCTGAGGGTGTTTTGGTAGCAGAGTCTGCCTGTGACATTCTCATGACATTCTCATCCGGCTTCCGTGCCTTCTGAAGTTGGGAAGTTGGGACTATGTATGATTAAAATCCCCTTTCTTTTATAGAATTTCTTTTATAAAATTATAGCACTTAGTCTTATGCCTGCATTTTTATGCGTGATGGTAAAGGAAGTTTCGATATTAGCGGTCACGCTTAGTTCGTCTTCAGGGGGCAGCCCCTTATCCCCTGGTATAAAAATCTGCCGTCCTCACTTACTGTTTGTGCGACAGCACTAACCCTCTTTCCGTGTACGATTACGTGGTCTTTTTTTGTTGCCTTTGAAATTTTGAATTTCTAATGTTGAAATTTTCTGCCTTTTAAAATATCATTGCTAATATTTTTTAAATTTTATTTTTTAAGGGAAACATCAGTCGGCAAGAAGCCGTTAGCATGATTCCACCACTGTTGCTTAACGCTCACCCTCACCATAAGGTACTGTGTTTACGTAGAACATGGGGGGTGGGCGGGCTGCTCTCACTGTCGGTGCCTTTGTTTCGTTGGGACCGTTTTTCCTTAATATCATGAATCCCTGTTTTTTTTTTTTTTTTTTTTCTTTTTCGCTTTGAATAAAGTAGAAAGTGATATATATTTCCTTTTAGGTTCATTTTTGCATTTTTGTATTCAATTTTTACAAGTCTCGTAACTCTTTTGTTCCCTCGTAGAGCTTGTTTGTTAATTCGTTTATTTGCTGCACACGTTACCTTCAGCGGTTTCGATCGTCTGAATCAGATGGGCAGTCGTAGTGAGAGCTTGTCATGTCCCGAGCATTGCTCTTCACTCTTTTCGTGAATTAATTCGTTTATTACTCACACATTCCTGTGAGGGTGGATGCTGCCACTGTCCCTTGTCTTCTAACGAGGAAGTGGCAGCAGGGAAGGTGGCCACCCCAGGGTGCGGCGCTGGACAGCAGCCGAGCCGAGAGTCGAGCGCCTCTCTTGGTGCCTGGCAGTGTGTCACGGTGCTGCTTGTGTTTAGGGTGTTTACACTCATCACCACCTGTAGTGCTGTCACTGGTGTTCAGGGCCACCTGTCGCCACCCCTCTGCCCCCGTGCAGAGAGTCAGTTTGGGGCATCTTACATTATCAGTTAAATATGTTACATTGTAGATTCATTCTTTAAAGAAATATATTTGGATCTCGGATGACTCAAATTGTAAATTAAGTGTAGAATGTTTGATTTCTCGAAATAAAAACACCAAGTATTTTCTTGCCATTTGATAGATCTTAGATATGTGCGCAGCGCCTGGATCGAAGACCACACAGTTAATTGAAATGCTGCATGCCGACATGAGCGTCCCTTTCCCAGGTAGGAGCCGCACGGGCGTTCGGAGGGCGGGAGTGCCCTCTGCCGGTGGCCTGGGAGCGAGGAGGCGGTTAGACTCTTGCCTGAGCTTCTCTGGTGGAGCCGGGTGGGCAGTTCGCACACTGCCGTCCTGAGCCCCTCCCAGGCAGCGTGCGCCATGCAGCAAGGGGCCTTTCGTTTGAATTTGAGTGTTTTCTGTAACAGCGAGTGGTCCGTCTTTATTAAGCCACAGTAGATAGATTTCAGTTTCTGTCCAGATTTTCAGCAGGGAGTTTCACGTTGTTCGCTTTTGTCGTTTTGATTACCTGCCGAATTTGAGAGACAGGAGAGTGTAGTCGTTGAGAGCTGCTGTCTGACTCCCCAGGTTCACATCCCAGCACCATTTACAAGTTGAGTTAGGGGGCGTTACTAGACGTCATGTATGAAATGAGACGTCAGTGTAAACTGGGGGAATGTGACATAAGTTGCAAAGTGCTCAGAAAGTGGCAGCTATCACAGTATCACTGATGCGCCTTTATGGGGATTTTTTAAAGAGACGAGAAACAGTGTTCATAGCGTTCGCTAGTCTTTTAACGTTTACCTGCCAGTGTCTCCTCCTCCCTTTCATTTAAGCCAGCTGCTCTATTCGGTTTTAATGCGCACATTGTTAGCTATGTTTTTTGAGTCCTCCTTTCCGTGGTGAATGTCTTTACTTAGAAAGTTTCCTATTTTCTCCAAATCGGTAGTGAAGAGCCTCTTCCTGTTAGCGGTGCTCTGTGTTCCGCACTGGTGAGATGGGCAGCATCGATCGTAAAGTGTTATTAGGCATAAACGAGAGAGGAACTGGAAGTGAGAGGAGCTGGCGCCCAGGGAACTTTCCAGCGTGGTTCTTAACCCGGGGCCCAGCGCAGAACCTCGCAGAGAACTGGTTAAACTTGCAGGAGCGTAGCCGCCCCCCCCCCCCCGAGACAGACCCGCAGGGTCTAGAATGGAGCCCCAGCCGTGCCCCATGTTTTAAACACTTGTTAGGCGATTCCGTTGTTTTCTACCCCTTCTCTCTCCTCTCCGCCTTTTTAATTAATGTTTAATAGCAATAGAAAATACATTTTTAGCACAACAATTGGTGCAAACTGAATAACTGATGAATAAATGAATCTCAAAGTTGGAAAATGTTAAGTGACCGTAAAGTCCGTGTCGAGCCAGCCGGTCCCTCGTTTTCAACGACTGAGGTAGTCCGAGCGAATCTTATGCTCTGGATCCGAGCGTAAGGCGGGTTGTCCCTTCTCACCCACCGGCCTAGAGGTCACGTATTTCAGGAAATGGCTCTACGTAAGCTGCATGCCACCTGACACCGTAATTTGATGTTCCCAGAGGGATTTGTCATCGCAAATGACGTGGACAACAAACGCTGCTATCTGCTCGTTCATCAGGCCAAAAGGCTGAGCAGCCCGTGCATCATGGTGGTCAACCACGACGCGGCCAGCATCCCGAGACTCAGCGTGGACGTGGGCGGGAGGAAGGAGATTCTCTTCTACGATCGCATCTTATGCGACGTCCCCTGCAGGTGCGTAGAGTTCCAAGAGGCCAGAAAGCCCGGGACCACTGAGGACATAAGTACAGACTCAAATGAAGCTGCATGTGAGCACAGCAGTTGTACATGTGACTCTGCTGGCGACTGGTGTGAAGAGAGATGTCAGGACCTAAGTCAGAAGGCAGTTGGGGTTTGGGTGACACCCAGCACAGACGGAGGACACGGGACATACAGCTGCAGGAAGGGTGGTTTTGACGAGTAGTCTAGAAAGAGGAAGAAAATGCCTGAGAGGGAAATATGTCGTACTCTCATTGTGCTGCATTCGGGGTGTGGTTGCTTGGAATGATCTGCCCATCCAGGTATTTACACTTGTGCTTCAGCGAGTACATAAAACACTGTTCTAGAACCATACTTAATCACGCTGGGTATCTGGTAAGTCTGACGTTATTTAGCAGAATGAAATTAGGATTAAAACCTTTGAGAAACTGATTTTACCTGTATTTTTTCAGATACTTTTTTGCAAATTTTACATGTAAATTTTAGATTTTTAGAGTTTACGTTTAAAAGAATCTCATGGCATAATTCAATAACCGAATTTTTCCAAAAAGAAACACATCAAACTAGACAGTTGTTACGTTCCCGCTGGCAGCGACGTAGGGGACGATCTCAAGGCTTTAAGGCCTTCTGAACACGCGAAGTTGTTAAGCCCAGAGTACAGAGGCGGACACGGAACTTTCTTAGCACTGAACAGTGTCTGTGACACGTTAGGATTAAATCCGTCTCGTGTGAACAGCTGGCAGATTTACCGCCAGTGGTGGAACTTTGTTTGAAATTGTAGCTGGTAGCATTGACCATGGCAGGATTTTAAATACTCAGAAAAATTCCCTTTAAAGTGACATTTAAAATCTATCACGAACTGCATTTCTCTTTTCCTGTTTCGCAATTTTCTAATTTTCCTTGGACCCGATGTTTTCTTATCCCCATATTCTTTTGATCAGAAGTATAACTTATTTCTCATTTTGCGAGAATGCGGTGACCTTATAAGCCAAAGTTGTAAGCTGAGAATCTCCTAAAATTATGGTAGATGTTTAAGCCACCACCGTACGAGCGAGGGATGTCACTTGAAAACCATTATATCATAGGACATTTTCATCCTGTAGCCTTTTCATCTCAAGGACGTATGACTAGGCCACCAAGGAAAATTAAACTTTATAGAGAAAGCCAACAGATGCAGGAATTACCCCAGAAAAACGGGGTAGCTAAAATTAAAAATGGACAGAAAGATTAATGGAACAAGTCTATATATTATAAAATTTACATGGAAAAAATTTACATGAAATAAAAGAAAATCAAAAATGTTTAACTGATATGTGGAAAAACTGTGGTAAAGAAATTAAATTGGCTTAATTGAATTTTATGTGGAAAGTCCTTGTAAGTGTATCATCATTCATGGAATTCTGATTAAAATGCCACTGTTGAGTTAACCAAGTTTCTAAGTAGCAGAACCAAAACTCTTCTGTTGTCTGCGTCTCGGGGGCTGATGGCTAGTCTTTGTAGTACCCCAGATGGAAGGTAGCTGCTGTCTCTGAGTGTCGAATGTTTCCTTTTCAAATCTGTTTTCTCCTTGAATTGAAAACTGGAGTATAATTAAAAAGGTTAATGCATTGGAGTGTCCCCAAAACAGAAATAGCAAGTTGGCTGTAGTTTGTGAGGATTTAGATTGTTTTCTAATTGGTATTTGTAATGTGCTGAAAACCTGTTTTATAATTTAGCTTGACTATGACACATTCATTAAGCTAACCATCTACCCATGGAGTTTTAAGTTCTTAAATATCTCTTTCCAGTGGAGATGGCACTATGAGAAAAAACATTGATGTTTGGAAAAAGTGGACCACGTTAAACAGCTTGCAGCTGCACGGGTAAGTCAGGCTGTCGCTGGCCACGCTGTTTGACAGATCAGCGAAGCCTTACTGCTCAGTCACCTAGCTGAGTGCTCAGGTCCCTGACTGACGGACTGACGCATCAGTGTTAACGGCTGTCTGCGAGGGAGTTTGCTGGTGTAGCAGAGGGGTTGTTCTCTAAAGCCTTTACTAGCAGCAAACTGAAATGTAAATTGTAAACATGGTAGGTACACGTTTATTAAAACTTCCCTTTAGAAAAATTTCCTCTTAACATCTCAAACGTATTTTTCATGAAATGACTGTTTAGCTTACTGTTTCACCAATCTTTTCTCCTGCCTGTCTACTACTCTTTTGTGTTCAATTCTTTTGTTTCACATTTTGATCTCAGAAATATTTTTTTTTGTCTTTAAAGGAATTTGGAAAATTCTTAAAAGGAAAAACAAAATCTCATAACTCAAGGATAATTTCTGTAATGCCCAGTGTATTGTAGTGGTTTTCTGTGCCTACGGATTTTTAAAATACCTGTTTTGAACCGTTTTGATTGTACAGTCTACAGAGCGTTGCATTTTTTTCATTTACCATTAAAATTATACGTTCTTAAATGTAGACCTTGGGATGATCTAAGTGTATTAAATGAGTATTTAACATTAATGACTAGTAAGAGATTTTTGTTTTTCTTAAATACTTAATCCTGTTTTTGTGAAATAGGCATTAGGATTAGAATATACTAAGGGATAGAGATTGTTTATAAAAAAAAGTCAAATATTCTTACGAGTATAGAGATTTTTTAATGGTGAAATTGGCCTAATATTTTGAATTTGGTCGTCAGTCACTTTATGCTTTGTTGGCATGCTGGCGGAGGTACGCAGGGCAGCCGAACCCGTGTTCACATGAACTAATGCTCTTTTATTCACAGGAGCTACCTTCCTCATGTTGATTCTAACTTCACTTAAAAACTTTAGTTTTTTTTATGGGGATGGTTCATTTTACCTAGAGTATCTTGTAGTTTATCGTAAGTCTGTCATAAAGACTTGTAGTAAATTCGTGACGTAAGAGGCGCCTGTAGAGCTGTTCAGGCTGAGGCGACCTGGTCACCTGTCCTTAGCTTACAGCTGCGCATCGCCACACGGGGGGCTGAGCAGCTGGTGGAAGGCGGTCGGATGGTGTACTCCACGTGTTCCCTGAACCCCATCGAAGACGAAGCCGTCATAGCATCTTTACTGGAAAAAAGTGAAGGTGAGCATGCTTGATGAACTTTTTAACCTTTTAATAAAACTACAAAACTTTTTTATTGCTATAGTGTATGTTCTTGTAGACTTTTTCCTGCATTTCCTTATATGAATTTAGCCTGTAAACTCTAAAATGAGACGTTCTTAATTGAAAAGATATAATGGATTCGTTATTATATTTCATGAATTACGAGGTTTGCCCGTTTTACTTATCTAAGTGTGAAAGATTACGTCAGATTCCTATCAGTTTTTAACATAATTGTGATAGAACACATAACATTTATCGTCTTACCCGTATTTAAACGCGCATCTCGGCAGTGCTAAAGCACGTGCACGCCGCTGTGTGGCCCTCCAGAGCTCCTCCTTGCAGAGTGGGGATGCTGAACCCGCCAAGTAACTGCCGCCACCCCTCCCTCCGGCTGCATTCTCTGTCTCTGCGAGTTTGACCGCTCTGCGTCTCTCACACGAGTGGAGTCATCCGGTGTCCGTCTTTCTGTGCCTGTCCTGTTCCCCTGCGCGTGATGTCCTCGGGTTTCTCTGTGTGGCAGCAGATGTCAGCTTCCCCTTTCAGGCTGCATGATGGTCCGTCGTATGCGTGGGCCACATTGTGTATATCCAGCGTCCATCGATGGACACGTGGGTCTCCTCATTTCAGCTGCTGTGACCGTGGGTCTGCACATGACTCTCGGAGGCCCTGCTTCCGGCTCTTGGGTGTGTACGTAGAAGTGGGGGTGCTGGGGGGCGCCGTGTCTGTGTTCCAGGACCCCCGTACTCTTTCTGCAGCGGCTGCACCGCCGTGCTTCCCGCCGACGGTGCCCAGGGTTCCCGTTGGTCGGCGTTCCCAGCAGCGCGTGCTGTGTTCCGTGGCTTTGACCGTGCCCGTCCTGGTGGGCGTGAGGCTGAATCACACCACCGTCCTCTGCGGGAGGACGGGCAGAGCGCACGAAACTTTCCGAACAGCGGTTCCATACGTTGTGATATAAAATACTTTTTTATTTTCACTGAAATGGTACCTTTCCCATCGCATTCTCCTAAAGCACACGACGAGAAATTTCCGACTTTCAGGATAGGATGCTGCCAGGTGTACTGTGCGCGCGTGTCCGAGGTAAGCTGAAACGTGGACGTGGAAGCGAGTGCGTTCCCGCCCCCGCGCCGTCCAGGCTCCGGTCAGGCCGACGGGCCGGCGCTGTGCGCGCAGGCCTCCCGGGTCCCCTGAGAGCTCGAGTCAGCACTGCGCCTCGGTCTGTCCTTGCCGCACTTGCGCTGGTCTGCAGGGGGGCGTGACTGCCGACCGACGTCCTGCGCGTGGTCTCAACCTCCACACGCTCGGCGCTGCGTGTCGGAAGGCGCGTGACGGGGAGGACCGCGCGACGCAGTTCAGGCCTTTTCCCGTTTCGGGAGAACGCGCAGCTGCCCGCCGGCGTCACGTAACGTCGCGCGTGGGAACGCGTTTCCTAGGATTCGACGTTTTCGGTGATCGAGAATGATTGTGTTTTGTCAGTGGAAATACCACTTCTAAAGACAGGATGCTATAAATAGAACGATGTCACTTGTTTCCAAAGACTATCGATATACTAGGAGCAGTGCGAAAATAAAGCGAGATATTTCGTGGCAAGCTTTGGGGGTGAAGTTAGGGCTGTGACCCGCGAGTTATCTCGGGGTAAACGCTGCAGCCGCAGGCACCACTGGCGAATATTCTCGGGGCAACAGGAAGGTGATTGACAGGAAACAAAGTCCGGGCATCATACTTGGTAGTTGTTTTCTTACTGGGCAGGTGATTTCCGGCGTAGCTTTTGCTGTCACAGCCACTGTTTGTTTCAGACCCCCAAGTAGACGTGGCTTCACCTGAGTATAGGCCTCAGCCGAGCTCTGTACTTGACAGTTGCTGGGGGTTGTGGCAGCACGGGATGTTGTCCCCAGAGACTTAGCTGGAGGAAGGGCGGCCGGTGAACATGCAGCCTGTGACTGCTGGGCCAGCGTAGGCGGCTTCTGACCCACACTGGCGGGAAGGCACTGCTGAGCGCCGGGCAGCGTTCGCTGAGAAAGCCAGTTTCCGTGGTCCCCGTCGTGAGTGTTCACCTTTAAAAGTAAACTATTCGACACACTCGTGGAAGTTAGTGTCCTGCTTTTGTCAAAGGCGTCTCAACTGCTGGACACGCCGTGGGGATTCCCTCGCTTTGTCATTGTGATTGCGGGCGTTTTCCTGGCCTCTGTGGGGCTTGTTGGGGTTCCTCCCTCCGTGACCTGAGGCTGTCCGGTCGGTGTCTGTGGTCTTTCATGGGAAGGGCTTCCTGGCCCCATCTCGCAGCTTCCTGTGATGTCGCTGCTGAGACTCAGTGTTTTAAAACCGGACTGCTGTCCTCGTGAGCTATTTTAGAAACCTCACTTAGATGTAAAAGTGAATGTTTAAAAATGTCCACATTCACTTTAGATGTTTTCAGGTCCGGGATGTTTGTTAGACACGAAGGCATGAAGAAGACCCAGGTCACGTGAGAGGCACATGGCTTGTCCTGGCCTCGGGGCGCCTTCGAGGTAGCCTTGGCCATGCAGTGGGTCTTGGAGGCACTGGACTGTCCAGCCCCTGCCTTCGTCAGCAGCTGGCTGAGTTCCGATGCACACACCATAGCAGTCCCTTGTTTGGAGTGGACAATCAGCAGTCTTTAGTAGACTTACTAAGTAATTACAGAGTCCTCCTGCCCATTTCTGGCCACTCCCTGTCCCACCGCCACCCAGCAGCCATTGCCGTGCTTTCTGCTTGTGTGGCTTTGCCCTCCCTGGGCGTTTCCTATATACAGAGTCATGCAATATGTGATTTTTGCCTCTGGTTTCTTTAACTGAGCATGATGTGAAAAAATATATATATTTTTAATCCTAGGTGCTCTGGAGCTTGCTGATGTGTCTTCGGAGTTGCCGGGACTAAAGTGGATGCCTGGACTCACTCAGTGGAAGGTGACCTTTCTGTGAAGCCTTTGGCTACAGGGATCGTCGTAGTTAAGAACGTTGTAGAGCGCCCACACTTGGGTAACTGGAATAATACTGTGTTTGGTGATGCAATTTAGCATCAATTTCAAAATACATACATCATAATAAGTGGTACGATTGTACAGATATTCTTCTCTGGCCTCTGGCAGTAGAAAGGTTTTCCTGCCTTTATTCTCCACTTAGAAATTGACTTTGTTGTTCTCGTTTGCATAAGCACAACTTTGCTTTATTTACTTACTTATTTTGATTGGCTGGGAGTCAAACTTAGTTTCAAATGTGAAATGAAACAATTCACTTTTCAGTTTTAAACCAGAAACAGTACGAGGCTTTTTTTCAATCGCACATGGGAAGCGCTTTTCTTGTAGAATGGTCATCCTGCTTTATGGAATGAGAGATGATCTCATTTCATCTTTGCAGACAGTCTTCCTAGCTTCAGTGAGAACTGAGAGCTGCCATTTTTCATGTGTGAAGGCACATACATGGCACCTGTGGTTTTTCTTAGTACTACTGGTCATGCTGGTGACTTGGGGTCCCGCCCTCACTCTGCAGGTCATGACAAAAGATGGACAGTGGTTTGCATCATGGGACGAGGTTCCTCACAGCAGACACACCCAGATCCGGCCGACCATGTTCCCGCCGAAGGATGCAAACAGGCTGCAGGCCATGCACCTAGAGCGGTGGTGAGCGTGCGGGGCTCCGGAAGGTCGGGGTGGCGGGAGGCGGGGCTCCGGGTGGTGGGGGGTGGGCAGTCTGGCCCTCCTGCCAGGCCTGGGCCGCGCCCGTGGCCGACCTGGGCTGTGTGGACTTGGCAGTGTGTGGCAGCTTCTCCGTACCGCTCGCTGCTGGCACGCAGCTGCTGGCCTCGGGCTTTGTGACTAAGGCACGTGGGTGGAACCTAAGTGGCAATAGTTCGGATGCTGCGTTAACTTTTTGCACGTTTACACGCTGACTGTTCCGTGAGCAAGGGCTATGCGTGTTTGCAGTGACACATGACTGTCACAGGTCATCTTCACAGTATGTCTTGATATTTAATGTTAGAAGAATGTATTTTGGATCACTTAAAAAGTGAGAATTGTGTTTTCTTTTTAGTCTTAGGATATTACCACATCATCAAAATACTGGCGGGTTCTTTGTGGCTGTGTTAGTGAAAAAGTCTTCAATGCCATGGAATAAGCGTGCACCAAAGGTAAACGTCTCCCAGAATACACAGCGACCATGTGACCTCTACGCATTCAGGCAGAAGCTGAGGACCAGTGGAGAGATTTTTGGGGGGTGGAAGGTGGCTGAGCATAAACATTTGTGCATTGGGGGGATTCACTTAAATTTTGCATTTTCCAAACAAAAAGTAGCAATTTCTTATAAGGGATAGATAAATGGGAAAGGCAGACTTTGGAGAATGCATTTCTTTTACATCTGATAATTGAAAAGATATAAACAGAGCTCTGTGGCTCAAATCAGAACCCCCGTCCCCCAAGCTGGCTCTGTGCTCAGACCTCCATGGGTTGTTCAGCTCAGCCCAGTGCAGGTTGATAGGACTGCTGACCTCAGGCCAGCCCGGCTTCCCTTCGCCATGAGGGGTGGTGACAAGGCTTTATCCAGGCCTGGCTGGAAAGGAACTGGACAAGCCTGACCCACGTGAGGAGTTCGCACGGCCTCCTGGTCGTGAGGGAGGCCGCCGTGGGGCGGCGTGGCGGGTGGGGGCCCCGAAGCCTGACATGAGGCTGCGGTTTAGCATGCGCTGTCCTCTGCCCGCGTGGCATTCTGTGAGTTTCTGCGTCGGCTTCCCAGGCCGTGGAACGTGGCCCGAAGGTCTGTGTTCCTTTCAGAACCGTGCTTAAGACTGAGGCAAACGATGCTTGGACCTTGGAGAAATAGTAAGGAAACAGTTGTCTGGGATACGAGCAGTCTAGATGAACACTTGCGTGTGCGGTTCAACCCACACTTCCAGGCGGTCCCCGCGACGCGGGTGCAGACCAGGGAGTGGCCCCCTCAGTCGGCAGGAGTGTTCGTGGGCGTTGGACTCGCACGGTCCCTGCGTCCTGGCCAGGAGCTGGAGAGCTGGGGACGCTCAGAGCAGCACAGCTGACAGAACCAGAGCCACGGCCACGTTTACAAAGTAAACGCGAAAGTGGAATTACCTTTAATGTTTTATTTATCCCAGTACGCTTAAAGTGTCATTTCCATGGATCCAAAATTAGAAGTTAAGGTGTTTCATATGCTTTCTTAGTAAGTTTTTAAAAGCAGTGTGCATTTTACCCCTCACGCTGACTCGGCGCCTTTGCAGGGGTCGGAGGGCATGCGTGGCCGGTGGCTGCCGTGCGCACGGCCCGGGCTGAGGGCCCGGCGTCGCGCGTGTGCCGTAGGCTCCCTGGCACTGGGGCCGCCTTGACGTTTGCCACATGGTTGCCTGTGTAACGGGTTTTGAACTTTTCTTCAGTTCACCTCCTGTGAAGTGGTGTCTTACTTTTTAGAACCACGTGGTGTCATTTAAACATTGACTTCTCCCGTTTTCTGTTGTTATATCACTTCTTATCCATTTCGTTGAGTAGCTACGTTTTGGTCACCTGTCCTACGTGGCAGCCCAGCTCGGCACTGCCAGGGCCATGCTGATAACTCAGATGCTTCGTCCTTGGGACACTGGAATATAGTTGAAGTGAAGGCGTGTGACACGGATCTAGAGTTTTTCTCAGAGCTATGCTGGCACGTGCGGCTGGTATTCTGAGGGAGGGAGGATCAGATCATGGAGATGGGCTGAGGACGCTCCTTGGACTTGGGGTGCATGAGAAGGGCCCCGAGGAGGGCGGCGGCTGTGCCAGGACGGGGGGTGGGGGTGTGCCATCGTCACCAGGCTTGTCACACGGGTTGGGAGGTTGCATTCTTCCTTTTTTTCCTGCACTTTGAAGGAGCTGCTCTCAGGGAGGCGGTGTTGCCTGGTGTTGATAGCTCTAGAACCCCAGCAGCCCCTCTGCTCCTGGCTCTGCGACCTCGGGGAGCGACCTCGGGGAGCGTGTTGACGGTGCTCCAGTATCCTCATTTGTGAACTCGCTTCGTAGGGTTTGGGGTCGCTACTGTTACCCGTCTTGTGAGTCGTTAGAAGGACGTGTAGTTTTAAATAACTTTTATATAAGATTTTGTATAAAATGCACGTACAAACTTTAACCTACACGAGACATCTTACCCTTGAAACCGAGTCCCCACGGCCGCCCAGCGCAGAAGCCCGCCGTGCAGCAGGCTGTCCCCCGGCCCGGCGCGCGCTCGCCCTTTCATTGCCAGCGTGTCTCCGGGCGTCCCGGAGGTTGCGCTGCCCTCCCCGGCGGCGGCTTTTCGGGGCTTGTCGTTTCGGCCTCCCTGACCTTTAGGGGTGGTGTTCATGCACTTGCGTCCCGCAGTTTCTGCCTACGGAGCAGGCTGTCCGTGCTTTTTATGGGGTTGATGTAGAATTGATTCTAACTTTAATGCATCATTTATAATAGCCAGTAGATTTTAAATAACTCCTAGGAAAATTCTCGTTTTCTTTTACATCTAAAGGACTATAGCGAACTGTTTGTGAGCTCGATTCTGTGAGCTCAATGTTCGTGACTTTCTGGAGCAGTGCAAAGTAGGCTGCTCTCTGAGAGTTAATGGCCTCGTTCCCCGTGACAGCTGCAGGCACACTCTGCGGAGCTGAGGGCGCCTGTGCCGTCCAGCCCTGCATGTCCCACGGGAGGGACACCTGCGGATCCCTCTGAGCTGGAAAGGAAACCAGTAGACGGAATGGGCGACGCGGACGTAATTGAAAGAACTGAGAGCTCAGAGGATAACGAAAGCAAGAAAGACGGCGTGTGTGGGTGAGAAACGGGGTCGGTCATGTCTGGATCCTCGCATTTGGTGTCCCCCAGCCGCAGACTCGCGGGAGTCTGAGCCTTCTCTGCAGTGGCATTTTAGTGGGCGGGGCGGGAACATTTCGGTTCGGTGTGAATGAACCTGCTGTGAGTGTGGCTGCCGGCCGTTGTGGGAGGTAGAGGCTGAAGGCCCCCAGAGCCTGCCGTCACCCTCACCCCAGCTGCAGAGGGGGCGGGCAGGGAGGGGGCAGTGCTCTGAGTGATGGTCAGCATTGCCACCCAGGTTCCAGACTGACATCTCACCCCACACCCCTTCTTAGTCCTCCTCCGTCGAAGAAAATGAAGTTGTTTGGATTTAAAGAGGATCCGTTCGTGTTTATTCCTGAAGATGACCCACTATTTCCACCTATCCAGTAAGGACTTATGCAGCTTTCCGAATTCTTTGTTTAAAGAAGTTTACCGTAGGGTTACAAATGCATAACTGGTCCCGTTTAACCGTGATGTTTTATTTAGCTCCGTGTAGCAGCATTTTTCCTTCTTAGTTGCATGGCAGCTGGCCGAAACTTTAAAAGGTGTTTACTGAGCCCTTCAGTTTAAGGCGAGCAGGGATGAGAGGAAGTAGCTGCCCCCAGGGAGAGTGAAGAACACGGCGCACGGACTCGGCCTGCGCCCCGGCCGGAGGTCGCCCGGTCGCGTTGGGCGCACAGTGGCCTGGGCTGTGGGATGTGAGTCCGATTTAGGAAACGAGGGCAGTGGGGCTGGGCGTCGCCAGGTGGGAACTTGCAGGCGGAACCAAGAGGAAACGTGCTGGGACGAGTCTCAGAATCTCATGTCCTTGGTCATGAAAGTTGTGTGTGTGTTTGCCAGGGCGGTCACCGACGTAGTCTTGCAGGTAACTGGTCCCTTTCACGCGTCTGTGAAGATCCCCGTTAAACCGCCTCGAGGGGTCTGGGACCTTGCCTGGAGTAGCACCTCAGGGAGAGAAGGCCCCACGTCGGCCTGGGGCTCTGACCTGGCCGCTCCGCCAGTAAATGCCGCCGGGACGCTGCGTGAAGTGGGTTGAGCGTAGAGACGGGAGTGCGGCGCGGGGCTCAGCGCCGCGTCCCACACCGGGTTTCCGGGACCCGGCGCTGTCGGGGCGGAGGCTGCCCGGGGCCGTTCGTTAAAGTTTGGCCCGTTCTCCCCGTAAACAGGAAGTTTTACGCTCTGGATCCTTCGTTCCCGAGGATGAATTTGTTGACGCGAACGACGGAAGGGAAGAAAAGGCAGCTGTACATGGTCTCCAAGGAGCTGCGGAACGTGCTGCTGAACAACAGCGAGCGGGTGAAGGTGAGGGCGCGGGCGTGGCGCGGGCGATGCCACCGGCTGCCACTGCGGCCCGCGGCACCGGGCGCGGCAACGCCGCTGACCCTGTAGCTGGGGGCCGGGTGCTCTCGGAGCCCGCGGCAGCCCAGGCCGCGTGGCCTGTGTGCCCCCGTCGGAGTGTCGCTCACTGTTTGTGTCCTGGGAGGAAGGTGCCCAGGGTTCGGGGGCCGACCGCTGCTCCTGTGGCCTTCGCTGTTGGTCCTTGCCCCTTCCTGTCGTTTTCCTACCTTCATTCGCTTTGCTGTCCCCCAGCTCGTGTGCCCTTGGGCTGTGTCTTCAAGCATCGCATCTCCGGGTGTGGTCTGGAGGGCCGCGGGTTGACGTGTCCTTGTGGCAGTGTGAGGACGTTAGTTGCCTTTGTCCTCTCCAGTCTTGGGTGTCCACTGGGGTTTCCGGGGCGACAGCATCCTTGCTGCTCAGGGCCCGGGGAATGTGTGCTTACGTGATCTCGCATTTTCAGTTTCCCGTTTTTGATGTCTCTTGCGGTCGTTGGGCAGCACACGCCACACAAACACAAAGCCATTAGAGAGGGTCATCGGGCCTGGAGAGCCCCTGTGAGCCCCTGTTTAGTCAGACGACTTTTCAGAGTTTTTCCCTTCTCTTCTTTTCAGCTGCTGCTCAGCTCTGCCTCCTCGTGGTGGAAGGGAACATTTTAATCAGTTACCCTGATTTTTATTTGCGCGCGCGTTTCAGGTTATTTTTCCACTTACAGGTTATCAACACCGGGATAAAAGTCTGGTGTCGCAACAACAGTGGAGAAGAGTTCGACTGTGCTTTCCGGCTGGCACAGGAGGTGCGTGGGGGAAGATGTGGGCAGCGCGGGGCGCAGACGGGGTCTCCGAGCCGGCACGACAGCCTGAGACTCAGCTGAGCCGGCCCTGTCGCTCGTCAGGCTGGTCACCGAGCTCTCCACAGTGGGTCCCCTGCCCCAGGAGGGGTTTGCTTACGTGTCGTAGGTGCCCCCGGGCTGCAGGCGCTGACCTCCCCGGGGGCTGCAGCGGGAAAGGCCCCGAGGGCTCCGGTGCCCACTTGACACTGAGGTGGGGAGTGATCCTTTCTGTCCCTAATGGTGCCCTCTTTGTTTCCACAGGGAATTTATACACTGTATCCATTTATTAATTCAAGAATCATCACTGTGTCGTTGGAAGATGTTAAAATCCTATTAACCCAGGAAAATCCATTTTTTAGAAAACTCAGCAGTGAGACGTACAGCCAAGCCAAGGACCTGGGTAAGCGTTGGACTTGTGTAGAGGCGTAACTTGTCCTCAGGAGGCTTCCGATGTGGGCCCTTGTTGGGGCTCTCAGTCTCGCATTGAGTACATCGTGGCTTTCTTTACCTGACTCAGTTTCCAGAGGCCTTTGTGGAAACGTAACTGACGTCTCGGTATACTGAGGGTCAGAGGCCCCCCGGGGGTTCCTTGACTTCACTGGGCCCTGGACCCCAGTGGAGGCCGCAGTCGCCTGCACTGGTCTGCAGGTGTTGGGGTCTGGCCAGCGCACCAGCCCAAGCTCCCAGCCGGCTGCCCGTCGCCAAGCAGGCAGCCAGGGGAGGGCCCTGCGTGGAAGCTGAAGAAAGTGTGGAGCTCGGGTCTGCGTGTGAGGCGCAGACACCAACTAGCACGGGCTGTCGGGCCGGTTTGGCGTTTTAATCGATCCCACTGAAGCAGAGTCTGCCGTCTTGCCGGCAGTTGCTGCTTGGCCAGCCAGAGAGTCCCGGTCACGGCACTTTCATGTTCTATAACCTCCACTGCAGATCGCTCTAGGGATGTTCTCACCTAAGAATAAAAGTAATTCCACCAAGAGTTCCAATTTTGATTTTCGTTTCACTCGTTTATTTTTTATGTTACTGTTCAATACTTCTGGCTCAATTTGATGACAACTGAACGAACCTGTTATCGTAGTTTATAACCTATATCTTATGCAGGCACATAAAACCTGCTGTGTGAGTCTGTATTTTCTCACACGTAACCACAGCTTAAAGGAGAGTTTATTTTAAAAGGTAAAGGAACTGTTTGTACTTTTTTAATTTTTCGTTTAGGTGATTACAGTATAATTTTTTTTTTTTTTAACCAGTTTCACACCATTTCTGGGAGTTAGAGCTGTTATTTATCTTTGACTTCTGAGGGTTAACAAGCAGTTAGTCCCCACACCCCCCACCATCCCCGGCAAGAGACTTGCTGGGGAGCTCCACCCACACCCCCGGTGGTCTGACTGCCTTGTCCGGGCTGCCCTGCTTGGTGCTTGGCTGGCTGGCGGCTTTGGATCTTAGTCCTTTCTCCATCGAGGTCCTTGAGACCAGCTGTGGATAATCTGCCGCTTTCTGGGCACACACACGTGCTCAGCCAAGGTGCCGCAGGTGGGGACGTGTGGCCGATGCTCGTGTGTTTCTCTTCCAGCCAAGGGGAGTGTCGTCCTGAAGTACGAGCCAGACCCCACGTAAGTGAGGATGCCGGGGGTGGGGGGCAGTGGTCTTAGAAACCTTTTATGACTGTTCCCTTACAAATAGTACTGGGGAAATTGTGCGACCAAACGACTTGTATGCCATCATGCAGGTATGTTTTTATAGAATATTCGGCTCAGGCTAAATGTATTTTTATTCAGAGAATAAAATGCATAGTGCTTATTCTCTGTTCTCTGGAAGCTGGATTCTGACTTCTGCCTTAAACAGAACAAGTATAAAGGTTGAACAGTGAAGCGAGGTTGGGTTCCGGCCTGTCCAGTACGAGGCCTGGGGCGCCCGACGAGGACAGGCAGGCTGGCTCCGTGTGGCTCGGTGACGGCCACCTGGTGGCTTTGGTGCCGTGCTTTCCCATGCCCCCCCAGGGAGGCCGGGAGGAGTGGGTGGCGGACTGCCGGTGCCGGCACGTGTGTGCCCAGAGCGCCTGGTGAGAGCGTGGCGGGGGCAGGTGTGTTCCCAGGAGACTGGTTCACTTACTGCGGCCCCTGCTTTGTGACAAGCACCATTTGCGGGGAGGAAATCAGAGTACAGCCCGGAGGGGAGGGGCGCTTCGCTGAGCCGGGGCGGTTTCTCTGGGGAGGTGACACGCGACCTGAGTCTGAATGGTGGGAAGGGACTGACGGGCTCCACCCCCGAGGCAGGGCCGAGCTAGACAGCGAGGGCGGGCGGGCGAGTGGGGCGAGCGGGCGAGTGGGGCGAGCATGCTGCGGCAGGCCCCGGCGGCAGGCGCGGTTCGGGGTCGAGGGCACAGTGGTGCGCGTGTGTTCCTTTGGGGCGTGGGTTGCGGGCCGGGCAGCTGGGTAGCAGTGTGGGGCGCCGAGGGGAGGAAGTGCCAGGGACAGGCCCGTGGGCTCCGTGAGTGGATCCACCCTGTTGGGAGCCGGGGGCCTGCGGGCCTGCCTGAGGGAGCCGGAGGAGGGGGAAGGTGGAGGTGGACAGGACGGGCCCGCGGGGGGCGGACCTCACACAGCACTGCAGACGCCGAGGGCCAGGGCTCTGGGACCCCCGGGCTTGAGGGGGGAATAGATGAGTCTGGGGAAGAGGCGAGGAAGGCGCTGGGTGAGGCCGGGTGATGGGTCGCACGGTCGAGCTGGTGTGGACACTTTCCCGCAGGGTCGAGCGGGTGTAGACGCTTTCCTGGCGTTAGCTGTGACCGGGGAGGTGTGTTCCCTGGGCAGCGGTCAGTCAGGTCAGGATAGGGTCCAAGTGTCTCGTGCCTTCTGCGCTCACGGGAGAACCAAGACTCCGGAGGGGCCTGCGGCGTCTCAGGAAAGCACGCGGTTTTACAAATCCATTTGGCCAGAGACCAGAGTTGTTTTTTAAAGGAGCAGTACTAGGGTATTTTAAAATGTGGATTTGCTTTTCCTCATACAAACACTAGTTTTCTAGTAGTTGAAATATACTAGTAAAAAGACAGCTCTAGGAACTATTAGATTAAAAACAAAAGAATGGGAGTTTGGGGATTTCTTGTGTTTTTCTCTTGTTATTTTCTAACTCCTTGCTCTTGCTTTACCCTAGAGAAAATGGAAAAGTTCCGATGGGTTTTCCTCACTGTTTTTAGTGGTTTCTCTCTCAGTTCAGGCCTTTGTTACTTTTCTCTGTTTGTTTTTGAAAAACATAACTGAACGCTTCTGTGCCCATTCCTTCCTTAGCCTCTGTTGCTGATGCCTGACATCAAGTAGGTTTGGGACCTATGTTACATTGAACAGGGCCTTTAGGAGCCTAAAAGTTAGACCGGAGTCACATCTGAAAGAAATTAAATAACGGTGCGCACAGCAGGGACAGGGTGACAGACCTCTCCACCGTCTCGGGTGTGGGAAGGGGAGGTGACGTGGGCTGGCAGGTAGGTGGCATTCGGAAGGCGGGCTCCAGCAAGCCGCGGGCAGGGATGCTTTGGACCCAGGTGGCAGTGCGCACTGGCAATGGGCGTGGCGTTCCGCGGCGGGTCGCGTTGCTATGTGGGTGGATAACCAGGAAGAGCTAGTTAGGGTCACTCAGACCAAATTACGTGGCACATTGAGCCTCAGAAGCATGGGTGGTCTGGGGTCCCAGGCCCACTGTTCCAGTCTGCCAGCGGCGTTGCTTTGGGTCAGGGTGTCCAGCCTCCGGGAGGCTCGGTTTGTCCATCTGTAAAAACGGGCAGCGAGCCGTGAGGGGCGGGGCAGCAACTGGACCGAAGTGTCTGGTGTCGTCAGGGCAAAGCATCACAGATGAGTCTTCACGTTTGAGAGGAGAGAGTACGTGGAAATTCTAATGTTGAAAGCGTGGAACCGGCAGATTTGGGGGCCGTCTCACTGGGAGCTTGCAGAAGGGAAAACGGGCCAGCCTGAAGGTGTCGAAGGTCCTCAGGACATGGACAAGGACGCTGGTCTCCCTTTGCACAAACCCTCCGTAGCCCGCAGACTAAATGGCTTCCCAGCGGTTTAGCGGGGTGTTTTTTGGAGCGATCACACATCCTCAGGTGCAGTCACGAGGACTTTTAACACTTACGCGAAGCCGTTTTGTCTCTAGGAAACCAGACACCCTGCAGTGTCCCATCGTGTTGTGTGGATGGCGGGGAAAGACATCAATTCGAACTTTCGTGCCCAAGAATGAGCGGCTGCATTACCTCAGGATGATGGGGCTAGAGGTGCTGGCAGAGAAGAAGAAGGAAGGGACTGTGCTGACAGGCGACAGTGCAGCTGGCTCCGGGTCACCAGAGGACGAGGGGAGTGCTGACCAGGACACAGAGCAGGCTGCCAGCGCGGACGCTGGCACGGACAGTGACCCGGCCGGGGGTCCTGGGGCGTCTGCACCCCAGTCCAGTACTGCCGACCTGTAAAGCACACGATTGGAAAGGCTGGAGACTGACGGGAAGATGGCAGCGTCTGAGCGGCCTCGTCCCGCTGTCTCACGGCGTGTCGGGGAAGTCCCACTTTAGCTCGCTGTTGCTCCTTTCACTTTGTTCTCTGGCGACGCTGGGTCCGGCGTGCCTGCTGCAGGTGGCAGGCGTTCGTGGTTGAGGTCTTACTTCCATCAAGAAATGTAACTGCCCATGCAGAAATGTTCAGGTCCCTTGTATTACACCTGTGTTGGTCTTAAAGTCCAGTATTTCTTTTAATTATTATTTATCGGGAGGATCTGTATGTCCTTATGAGTCGCTGTAAACCGTACTGTAAGCTCTAATAATTGTATTAAGTTGCGTAGCAGTGCGACGGTGCGCAGTAGGTGGACATCCGGGCTGTCAGATGGCTTCTGTGCCTTCGTAACAAAGGGTGACATGGACCCTGTCGTGTCAGAGTGAGACCTGCGTCATGAAGTGTGGTGCTCATGAGGGTTTTATGTGCTTTTAGGAAACGGAGCACTTTGCAATTTTAACTTTTAAATGGGATTTGGGACGCCTGGAACGTTTAATTAAAGAGACTAACGAAATGTGTACGTGTGTGTGACTTGTTTTATTCTTCACGAGGCAGAAGGAACAAACTGCGGGTAAGTGGAAATGTTAGAATTAAAGCATTCTTATCTCAGCCGGTCAGAGGCGTCTGCGGCAGCGGGCCAGGACAGATGGCGTCCAGCTTCCAGAGGAGGGAGGGGGATGGTGGAGCCACAGGCCCTGTCACCTAGCTGCCATCGTTATTAAACTTACTAAGACCTCTCCTTGTTTCCCCGCCCCACCTGTTTGTACTGTTTTCAAGTGAATTGCATCCCATAACATTTGTAAAAAATCGCCTCACTAAGGTTGTTCCCAAGTAGTAACAATTCCTTAATATTAAATAGCTTATGTGGAGTAACCTGTACGCTGAGAACTGTACGACATGGATGAAAGGTGCTGGAGACGAATAAGAGGAAGGACATTCCGTAATCGTGGGTCGGAAGAATTAATGTTAAAACGTCAGTGCTACTCAGTGTGATCAGGGAGTCCATAAAAATCCAGTGGCGTTTTTCACAGAAATAGAAGAAACAATCCTAACATTTTGTATGAAACCACAAAGGCCTCTAATAGCCAAAGTAATCTTGAAAAAAGGAATAAAGCTAGAGGCATCGTTATTTCCTGATTTCAAACTGTATTTTCTTAGCTGTGGTAATCAAAACAGTATGCTGTTGGCATGGAGACGGACACTTAGGTCAATAGCAGAATGAGGGGCCCGGAGCAAACCTACTCCCCTGTGGTGGATTTCCAACAAAGGAGCCAAGAATACACAACGGGAAAGGTGTATTTTCAGGGGTGGTGGGCAAACTGGACGGCCACGTGGCCGAGTGCAACGGCCTCTGTCTTACGCCACGTGCAGTCAGCTCGGAACGGGTTAGACCAGACAGCAGAACGGGGAGAAAACAGTGGGCGAGCTCTTGGATGTGGGTCCTGGCAATGAGTTGTTCTGGATTTGACACCAAAAAAAAAAACAAGCAAAAAATAAAAGGGGACTACATCAAACTAAAAGCTGCTTAGCGAAGGAAACCAACAAAGCGCAAAGGCAGCCCATGGGGTGGGAGAAAAGTTTTGCAAACTACATATCTGAAAAGGGCTTAGTATCTAAAGTAATAACTGAAGAACTCATACAACTGGTTAGCAGGAAAACAACCTAATTTAAGAAAACAGGAAAAGGGCCTGAATAGGCATTTTTCCAAAGAAGACATAGATGGCCAACAGATAACATGAGGAGATGCTCAGCGTCACTGAACATCAGGAAAATGCAAGTCAAAACCACAGTGAGATGTCACTTCACACCTGTGAGATGGGCTGTCCTCAAAAAGATACATGCAGGACGTGGAGAGAGAACCTCGGGACAGTCGGGGTATAAACTAGTGTGGCCACGACGGACAACAGTGTGGAGGTTCCCCCCAGATTAGAACCGCAGTATTCACTTCTGGTGTCTACCCAAGAGCATGAAACTGGTATCTTGAATAGACGTCTTTGCCCTCATATTGACGGCATTGTTTACAACAACATAGCCAAGTCAGTGTGCCTGTGTACGGATGGATAAAGATGTGGTACAACATCTGCACAGTGGAATATGCGCCATAAAAGAGGAAATCCTGTCATTTTGACAACATGGATGGACGCTGAGGGCCTTATGCCAAGTGATAAGCCAGACAGAAGTCCTGCGTGGTATCACTCATGTTTGGAATGTATTATATTAAAGTCAAACTCATCGAAATTCTTAGTTCTCTTCAAGCTTCTGTTCTGCTTCTTAGAGATTCTGTTTCATGCAGCGGGGGTAGAGTCTAAACCACGTTTGGTTCTGATGTGCGTCCAGGTTGGGGGACTTTGGGTTTAAATAACCTCGCCTCATCTATAATGACAAATCATAACCCTTGGTGTATCTTTGCAGTAAAGATGGCTGATGTGTGTTTAGTTGAGGTGCTTTACAAACATTGTTTTGTGTAGTTGCAATTATCTGTAGGGCACATACTGCATGGCAGAGCCAAGACTGAACTCCAAGTACGTCCCCACTCATGCTAATCACCATGGGCTCATTTGGACAACAAAGCACCCTTGTGTATTTACACAGATCTCTCTCCAATTTGACATAGAAGCAAACCAAGGCCTAGATAATAACATAGTTAATAGGACACAATGCCTGACCATTGCAAATGATGTTTAATTGGTATCAGGAGAAGCCACACAATTTGCACAAGGAAAATTTAATAGAATTACTAACTCGAATGGGGTAATGAGATGGGCTAGTAAAAAGCAGAGAGTACTGAAGAACTTAGAATTACAAAACCGCTGTTACCCCAGTGCTGGGAGAGAGCGCCTCGAGAATTCCGGCCCCTCCCCTTGCCCCAGATTTGTTGGGAAGGGCGTGGCCACGGCTCACGGGGTGACCGTGGCATTCTGCACAGGCCGAACCCGCTGGGAATCGCTCTCTAGGGTGCTGGGGGAATCTGTGAAGAAGTGTCTCACAGAGGCACCTGCTATGGGAGCATCCAAGGGACACAGGGGAAGACAGCTGACTCCCAGGTGCCACCGGCCACTGCGCTGCAGGAGCCCAGCACCCGGAACCCTCACACGAGCCTGGGGATCTAGGACCCCCGGATCCAAGAAGCGAAACCCGTTCTTCCTGCTATGTCTCGAGCGCCCTCTCCTGACTGTGTGGTGTGGTGCCCGCTGGCCAAAGCATTTCAAGGGCCGGGCTCCATTTCGGCAGAGGGGGATGGGCTGAGTGTGGAGCTCGAGATGGTGAATTGGTAAATGGCGTGACTCAATTTAATCCAATAACCTGCGGGAGGGGGATTGTTCTTACCCGCTACGTACATATAAGTGAAGCAAACTAAGTAACTGGACGTCACAGTGGCAAAGCCAGAATTCCCGTTTAAAAAGAAGTCAAGCCACAGGAGCGGTGCCGGGGGTCCAGCGGAAAGTGCCGGCTCTCTGTCCCAGGACACCTCCCTTCAGTGGACAGCCACATGGCAACAGCCACTTTTTAGTCATCACATTTTTATGGCTTTGGCAGCTTTTCGAAATGGCCAGAAATGAGTGTGCCTCCAGAGGGACAAAGGTGGCAGTCGAGTGAATGTTTTTCCGCTTCTTTTGAAATTAAGGCTACTGAAAGAAAGCCTCTGAGCTTTTTGGTCAAATGTAAATTTAGGAACTTTCCTCCAAATGGAAGATAATTAGGAGGGTCTGTCTGGACCGAGAGGTGGGTTGAATCCATGCATCTAGTTTCACTGCCTCCCAAGGCCTCGTGACAGCGGGAATGACATTTGAGCAGAAATGGGGAAGGGGAGGATGGAAGCAACATGGGTCTGGAAGCAGGAAGGCAAATGGACAGGTGGCAACGGCCCCTGAGCCAGTGGCGAGAACCGCTGAGAGACTGTCCGCTGTGTGTCGGGGTTCGTAAAAGGCTCAGACCTGGCTGATGGAGATTGGCTGAGGCGGCTTGAGAAGCGGCTGAATCTTGGGGCTCCCTCATCTGCATGGTGGAGGGCCTGGGTGCCACACAGGGCGCTTGTCCCCAGTGGGTGAGGACTGCACACATGGCCCTTCCCTCAGCCCCCAGAGTGTTGGGCGCGGCAAGACCTGTCTCTTGTGGGAGCTTACTGGCAGATGCCTCTCTGGGGGAACCTGTCCCGCTCCAGAGAAAAGATAAGGAGAGTGGCCTTGGGGATCCCAAGAAATGGCCCCCTCGCTTAATCAGAATAGAAAAGCAGGGACTCCCAGACATCTGAAAGTGTCCTATGGCACTGAACACAGGGATCAAAGCAAACGGGAAAGAGCAGCCATGAAGCACGGACCACACGAGGAGAAAGCGTAAAGACCCCTTTAATTAAGCAGAAGCTAGACAATGGTGTCACGTTGCCAAGCCTGATGAGACAGTTTAACAACAACAAAAAGTTCTGAACATGAACAGACACTGCAAGTTCTTTCTCCAATTTTAACCAACATTTTGGCTGGGGGCATCTCCAAAAATGGGGGCCTTGCAGAAGAAAAGACGGCTTTGGTAGAAGGGTTTCTCACCCATAACAGCATCTGAAGAAGAGCCACCCATGGGAACCAGCAGTCGCCGCTGCAGGTGGGTGATAATGGAGACGTAGTTTTCACTTAAAACCTGCTGTTCCCTTTGAACTTTGAAATAACATTTTGAGAAGACGAATAAATGCCCTAAAAAAGAATGACAAACACACATCACTTTGACCCAGGAGGTCTACTTCCTAGACTTGCAGACGTGTAAAATGACGAGTTTCAATGTCATTTGATGCAACATTGTTTATTAGGGCAGAAAATCTGAAAGACCCTTGATGTCCAGGCCCTGGTGACATAAATGAGGCACAGCCACACAGTGACACAGGACCGCCCTCAAAAGGGCTGAAGAAGCTTGCTAAGTGCTGGACACTGGTGATAGCCCAGAAGTGTCAAGAAAGGCAAGGCGCAGAGAAGTGTTTGCTGTTTGTGGAAACAGGAAGAGACGTGCACTTGACTTTGCATCAGTAACTCGGCAAGGATACATAAGTAACGGACAATGTCTGTTGCCTTGAGGGAGGGGATCCAGGTGGGTGGAGGCCAAGGTTAGGATAGAAATTTCAAATATTGAACCATGGGAGTGTTGGATTAAGTGATGCGAAAAGGTTACGTGCGTGTGTGAGTCCACAGGCAGATCCTTCCTGGGCGCCATGGCCTCTGGCTCACGTCTATTTCACATTAGTAAATGGGGACCTTTCCTCAGGGCACTTCTCAGGAGACAGCACTCTCGGCTGTCCTCCTCGCTGGACATCGTGGGTGAAGGTGAGAAGCTGGGGGGCAGAGGGGCGGGGAGGAGCCCGGCCCCTGGAGGCGACCATTCACCTTGAATCCTGGCTCTGCTGCCTGGTGCAGCCTTCCGGAGTGACCCGCAGCGGTCCCCACCCCTGGTGCCCAGGCCCTTGGGTATTGTGTGTGTGTGGACTCACCCAGTGACTTGCTCCCAGTGCGTAGGTGCCGGCGAACGTACTTCCAAGGCAAGGTTAGAGAAGACGCGACTTCATCTTGCCGGCACCCTCGTCCTGGGTCCGTTTGCTGGTTCGCTAGGAGGACTCAGATTACAGGTGGACTCAGTCTGGTTTATTAGAGAAAGGACTGCAAACTCACAAAGGGACAGAGTGCACAGGTGATGTTCAGAGGAAGCCAGCCTCGACCTTCCAGCATCCTTGCCTAGGGCAGTCGCACAGGGTGCGCTTGCTTCATCCGGTGAGTCGGGACAGTACGTGTGCTGTTGTCGCCGGGCACGTTCAGTACAGACTCGGAGCCCAGGGTCTAACTGGGGGCTGGGCCCACAGGCGCCCCCTCCGAGTCCAGACTTCCAGGAGGCAAGCAGGTGTTTGTGTACTGTTTGCAAAAAGCATCAATCGCAGGAAAGTAAGGTCCTCGGAAGCCTGGGGGGCGGAGCTACGGGAAGACCCGCTTCCGGGCCTGGGGACCCTGCCGCCCCCCGCGGAGTGTGACCGGAATCTGCGAGGGCGAGTGTGGGGCGCGGTGCGCACGTGCGCAGTTCTGTGGAAAGCTTTCGGAAGTTCGGGGAGCACCAGGCGGTCTGGGGCCCAAGCGGTCCAGAGCCCGCGGGCCACGTCTCCTTTTTGTCATCTGGCGCGCGTGCGTCCAGGGCAAACGTCCCCACGTTTCTGCAAAACGGGGTCTGGGTAAGCCGCAGGGACGTTGCTACCAGTGAGTGGCATTCACAGCGCGCCGCCTTCCCCCGCGGTCAGCACGCATGTGCGGTTGTAGCCCATGCGGCTTTGAATCCCGCGTCTCTGGGGACGAACCGCGCACCAGCCCGCGAGGCTGCCGGGAGGGTGTGCAACCGAAACCGCAACCGCGCGGGCGAATGTGGCGGCGGCGGACCCCTCCCCCGGGCCCTCCGCGCGTCGCCCGCCCCGGCCCCGCGGGTCACCGCAGCTGCGGGCTTGGCTTTGCGGGGCGCGGGGCGGCGCTCTCGGGCTGCGACGGGACAGCAGGCGGCAGCCCCGAGTCGCGGCCGGTGGGCTGGGTTAGGGGAGGGACCTGTGCACCCAGGTGCCTTGGGCTGCCCCTGGGGGAGGTGGGGATGCCAGGTGAGCTACACAGGTTGGTTCCCTATGAAGAGAGCGTGCGCGCGCGCGCGTGCGTCCTGCTGCTTCTTCCGTGATGACCAGGGTGAGCTCCCCGCCCCTGGGAAGGTGGGATCCTCAGGGGTGGTGGGCACGGCACACCCCTAGTCCAGGAGGCCGCACAGGTACATAGACTTTTCATATTCCAGTTCGGGGCCAACTTTTGCGGGGTCGGGCTGGCGACAGACTTGTCACAGGGCGCCCTGGTGTTCCTGAAAGACAGAGACCAGACCCCCGGGGGGGGGGGTTGACATCATCCTTTGAACAAACTGTCCCCTCCCCTCCAGCCTGCCTTCCGGTTTTCACCCTCACCTAGTGGGAGCAGAGCCAGGGACAATCACTAAAGATCCTTCTCTTTAAGGCCTGACCACCCCTGACCAGGTTCACAGTGGCCAGCTCCCCAGGTGGGTGGGTGGTGGCTCTCCCCTCCCTTAACTGGACTTGGGGCACTGTGCCCGCCCTCTGAGACTTACAGTGTGGACAGGAAGCCACGTGGGTCTATCTGGCCAGGTTAGAGAATATGGCTCTTTGATTTAGGAAGTGAATTGTCCCCATAGGACCGACAATGGATGACTCTGATTTATAGAAGAAGAAACAAAGCAGCCAGCGAAGCAGCCACCCCCCAACCCAGTCTGGGGCAGCTCTCAAAGCAAAGTTAGACGGCTGGGGGGCTGGATTCCGCTGAGCTGCCAACCAGCGATAGCTGATCCTCAGGATCCAGAACGCGCTTCACTGGCCACTGTCCCTCCGTGCTCACCCGCCTCCCTGCACCCACCAGCAGTAGCTGGTCAGGTGGCCAGGAGTCTCCTGATTCTGACTTCCCCTGGGTTCTCCCCAAGGGCTCTGTGTGGGTGGCACAGTGTGGCTCCTACTTTCTGAGCTGTTAATCCTGTATTGTTATATTTGACGTTCTCCCAGGGAAAACCACAGCCAGGACAAAGTTCCCTCAAGAACTCATTATAATAATAATTATTATTCTCCTTAAAAAGAATCGGCAGGGAAAGCATTTCTCCTCTTTGGTCTCTGGAACTGTATCTGTATCTCGAAGTTCCTGCTGAAACCCACCATCTAAGGCATTGCATTATTTTAAAATCAACTGAATTTCAACTAGAAGCTGTACGTATAGATTATAAAGTGGAAGCCACAGTTCAGCTCTGCTCCTGGGTTCCCCAGAGGTACCAGGCACGGGGATGATGTGGAGCCGGGCAGAGTTCAGAGGACAGAGGGTGGCCTCCGCGTGGCCTGTGCTCACACGGCCACATGGCCAGCTCGCTATGCGATATCAGGCAGTAGCAGTCACCCAAGTGGTCTCTGTTGTCTCACTGCTTAAACAAGGTGGCTGTGCATGTCGACCTTTGATCTCCTTTTAAGCTCAGAAGATGGTAAAGCTATGGGTGGATACAGCAGTCTAGCTGTAGTAGTTATTTTTAATACAGTGTGCATGTGTGGGGGGGGGGGCGGGGATTTATAGTCAGAGCTGATTTTTACAATCTTGGAGTGAGGGAAGGCTTTTAAAATACAACCCCAAACCCAGAAACATGAAGGAAACGATTCATAAATGCAGCTCCCTAATAATAATCTTCTGCATAGGAAAAAAGAAAACCTATAAAATATTCAAGACAAAAGACAAATTGAAAGGCTTTCCAAATCAAAGGGCTAGGTTCTCTGATAAATACGATGCCTTCAAATCAAGAAGAAAAAGATCAACAAACAGAGAAATAGGAAACATAGGCGGGAACTAACAGCCAATAAACACGTGCACGTGCGCCGTCTCACAAGAGAATGCAGAGGTCAGCAGTGAGATGTGAGCGGTCTCCTCTGTGGCAAGGCTCCCTCCGGCACTGCTGGTGGGGGCCACACTGATCACACTCTGGATGGCAGCTTGACAATTCTTGTCACACTGCAAGTGCCTGTATCCTTTCACTTGGCAATGATACTTCCAGGAACTTATCCAACAAATGTTTCGGTGAGTGTGAAAGGACCTGCATGCAGATTTAGTCACCTTGGCATGGTAAGAGCAGAGGATTGGAACCCACTGGCTACGAGGGAATCGATGACATAGAGTCTCGCATGTCCCAGCGGAATGGTACTCCACAGTCGCTAACAGGCTAAGGCAGCTCTGTGTTTGTCGACGTGTATCTCCAGTATATACTGGTGAGTACAAAGAAGCCACGTGCAGAATGGCGCAGATGGCCAGCCAGCATTTGCACTTTAGACATGGATACTTCTGGAAGGAGGGACACCAGTGCGGCTTGTCACGGTGCTTGACTCCAAGGAAGAGACTGGGCATCCGGGGGACAGGAAGTGGAGGGGAATACATTGTATGCTTTTAAATTTTGTTCTGTGTACATGTATTGCTTGTTAAATAGAACACTTAAAAGTAACAATGTTGCCATGGACTGAATGTTCACGTCCTCTCACAATTCATATGTTGAAACCTTGCTCCCCAGTGAATGGCATTTGGAGGCGGGGCCTTCGGGAGGCGATGAGGTCGGGAGGGTGGGGTCCCCGTGATGGGCTAGGTGCCATCACGGAAGAGACTAGGGAGAGCCTGCTTCCTCTCTGCTCTTGTCATGTGAGAACAGTGCAGGAAGTCCGTGTCTGCACGCCAGGAAGAGAGCCCTCACCCTCCCGCCCCCGAGGATGCTGACACCTGACCTTGGACTTCCAGCCTCCAGAACCAGGAGAGACCGACGTCTGCCGTTTAAGCCGTCCTGTCTATGGTATTCCAGTATGGCAGCCCGAGCCCACCAAGACACGAGTTCACCTATGTGGCAAAGCATCCATGTGGCCAAGACCACACATGCGAGGGAGGGGGACGAGGGGAGGTGGGCGTGGCTTTTGCCCCCTGCGTCGGAACAGGTCCCTCCTTCAGCTGAGTCTCAGATGAAAGATTGACGTGGGGTCGAGGAAACACGTCTTCAAACTCCAGAACCAGCTCCGGGCGGTTCGACGCCCACGTGGGAGCTGAAGTGCCACACTCATGCCGAGTGCCTGCCCGAGTCCCACGCGGGCGGAATTGCTGTGTGCACCGCAGACTGGTCCCCGCCCCCCGAAGGGACGTGGAGTGCATGTGGCAGATTCTTGCAGTGCGTGTGCTTACCATGCTGCCCTGTGGCTCATCAACCTCCTGACCGCCTGGGCCTGGCGTGGGACAGGGCAGGGGCACTGGACAGCCACAGACACCAGGCTCATCTGTGGCTCCTGCCCACAGAGACTGCAGACTGGGAACGGACAGCTTGCAAGTGACACAAAATAAAATGTGGACGGAAGCCACTGAAGAACCGAAGGGCCCCGGAGCCTCGGTCCCACCCTCCCTGGCTGACCAGCCACGCCACCCTGCGTTTCAACCCAAGTCCACGATGCCCGTTAACCTCACCCTGAGGGCGGACTCCGGCTGTCGTGCAGGGTCCTCCAAGGACTGGATGCGCTATGGGGGAGGGAAGTTTTTTTTGTTTTGTGAACTTCCCACAAGTGATCTCAGTGCCCCGTCCCCCAGCACGGCACCCGAGTGACAGGAGGCGGCTTGAAGGGCCATGTGACCTCGGCCTGTCTTCCCCAGCCCCTCCATTACTGTGCACCTTCAGAACCATTGCCCTGCGGTGTCACACACAGCAGACTGACCTCCCGACTGTAGCCGAAGCTCTGCCACCCAGGTGACCAGGAGAGACGGGCCACACGCCCCTGGCGCTTTGCTGCAGTGTGTTCCCAGATCTGCTGAGAAAGGCAGGCAGCATCCCCCCAAAGGACAGTGGGGGTCACAGATGGTGCAACACGACAGGGAGTCGCCTGTCGTACCGAGGGCATCAGATGAATCACAGCCCAAATCAGAAGACACCATGAAGACAAAAACGCGGCAACAGCAAACTTCTGTAACGGCAGGAGAGACTGTCATTATCCGCCGGGAGCCCTCGCTCCGCCCTCCCTCTGGTCTGGACAGAGAAGGGCGTCTGTCCGCGGTCGCCGCGGGGGCGGGGAACCGGCAGGAGCCTGAGTCGCACAGGTCTCCTTCCCCGATGCGGAGCTGTTTCCTCGCGCTCCAGGCTCGCAGGTGACAGGGCGCTGTGCTGGCCTGCAGGGGACCTCCGCCACCAACCACCTGGCCACCTCTGTCCCTCGCGGGGGGGCTTCCCCCCTTCCCACAACAGGTGCCCATGGTGACCTGTGCTCAGGACGGCCGGCGGCGGGCGAGGGGCAGGCGTGAGCTCGCCCCCGGGGGTTCACCACGCGGCAGAGATCTTCACCGCGCCCCACGTGGCTCGCCCCATTTCCCGAAGAGACCCGTTCACCTTCTGCCAGAGGGGAAAAGGCAGTCGCCACCCTGGTGCGGGCCGTCACGCGCTGTCGACCTCTGCTCGCACGGCTGAGGCCCTTCTCAGCGTCCTGACCCTCCTGCGATACGCTGATGCCCCCGAAGTGGGGGCCCCCCACGCCGGGAGCGCTTTGCACCGGGATCCGACCGGACGTCGCAGGAGGGGAGGACACCGAGTGCTTGTGCGGCTTCATCCACACGCACGGATCCTGCGGGCACGTCTGCGCCCCGCAGCGCGCCGCGTGCCGAGCGCGGGTCGAGGGAGGCGCGGGCAGCGCGGAGCGGGCGCCCCGGCTCGGGGCGGGGGCGCGGGGCTCCCAGCCACCGCGGGGGTCACGCGTCCGTGCAGTCCGCATCACCGAGGTAAAGCTTTTCTCCTGCGACGGTGTCCTCTGCAGCCCTTCTGCATGTTGATTTGGGATCTGTTGTCCTCAAAGTAACAGTTTTGATGTGTTACTCTTCTGTCTCCTGAGTCATCAAATTAATGTGCTGTTACCTTGTTATTGTGAAAAATTTCAAACGTGGGGATGGATAACAGTACAATGAACCCGCCTCATGTAAGCGTCACCCAACTCCAACTGCCACTGGGCTAATCTCACGATGCCTACACAGACCCTTCTACTAACCCCGGCCCAACACACCTGCTCCAGGTTATTTTAAAGCAAACCCAAGACATTCTATCCTTTCATTCATAAATTTCTAGGGGATGAGAAAAGGACACATTCTCTCTCAACACACCGTGACACGGTTTTCTCGCCTACGAGGTGCAAGCTGCAGAGTTGAATCGTGTTGCACTCCAGCTTTTTTTTTTTTTTTTAAACCAGGCTCTCAGCAGCTTCCCCGACACACCGTGTTGCTCCTGTGTGTTCCCAGGGGACCACCGTCCCCCACGAGGCATGACTGCCTGCGTCTCGGCAGCTCGTGCTGGGGGTCTCCACCACCACCACCGATGACTGCGGACGTCCCGGAATAAGCCACGCCCACCCCTGCGACCCTTCGCTTCCTGCTCCAGTGAGCTGAATATCCCTTCAAGGACATCAGCAGGCGCCCCGTGTTTATCTTATGAGGAATGACTCCCCAGATGATGGTCCAGCCCTGTGCTTCTGGCCCTGGCCACCCATGTGAGTCACCTGAGCAGCTCCGAGGACACCAGGGGCCCTGGCTGTGGGCTCCTATATGCGGCTGGGTGAGGGGTCCCTGGTGGTTCTGATGAGCAGCTTGGGTGGGCACCCATGTCCAGCCACCCTCCGAGCCCTGACCATGTCCGGAGCACAGACACGACGATCAGCAGAGGCACTAACAGCCCTGAACACTCGAAGCCATTAGTTTGGCCCAGTTTTTTCCTGTTAAGTCCGGACACTAACTGGGGCCAGGCTGTTAAGCCAGCAAGTGCGGCTGATGGAGAATCTCAACGGGCTTCCTCTCCCATGGCGACGGAGTGGCCTGTACCGGACTCCTGGTCACCTGTGTCGTGCTCCTGAGGCCTTCAAAGCAGTCTGGCCCCCCAAACAGACTCCCCAGCACCTTCCCAGCAGCGACTGCACCTTGCTCTTAGCCCTGAGAGGCACCTGACACCTCCTTTCTCTCCCCGCGGGCCTGAGACGCTGCCTGCGCCCACCGCCCTCCTCCTGGCCTCAGTATCGGGGGGCAGCGATGGGGTCCCCGCAGGGGTTCGGCGACTGGACAGGTTTCACCCCTTCAATTTGTTGCCGTGGTGACTGCCCCACCACAGCACAACTCCTGGAGACAGGGGGCTTCCGAAGGCTCTGCTGGGGGCAAAGCCCGCCAGTGAGTTTCAGCGCCGTCACCATTCAGAGCGTTGTGGCCGGCGGGGCCACAGGAAGGCCAAGGCCACCTCTGTCCTTGCTGCCAAGGGTGCCACAAGCTCCTTTATGATAAAGTCGGCTCGTCTTGGCCGGAGCCCTGCCGGAGCCAAGCCGTCTAGACAGCAGGCTTGCCAAGGCCCGGTGCCTGCACCATGCTAAGCATGGGCGTGGCCGACGGGTTTGGATGGCGGAGCGGCTCCAGGTGTTGACTCGCCCCAAACCCTCCAGGCCGGGGTGGGCTTCCAGGAGGGCTGTCCCCCTCCCAGGGCACAGTGCCCTCCGCCCACGTCTGCGGGAAGCCTGCTCGCCCTGGAGCACGCTCACACTCCCCACGTTATCAGGGGGCCTCTCGATGCCATGACTCATTTAGGGTTCAGCCTGAGCAGGCATTTCCAGGAGCCCCCAGGCCTGAAGGCTGGCCCAAGGAAGGCGTGAGAGAGAAATCGTCATTCTGGGGCTTGGGGAGACTTAGACGGCAGAGAAGGCGAGAGTGGGTGCTGGGTGCGGGACCTTGTCCTCCGCCCAGTACCCCCTGCTCTCCGTGCCATGCTCAGCCAGGGCCCCCGCCCTCCACCCCAGGACAGGCCCCCCCGCCAGACGGCACAGTGGGAGGTTGCAGGCTGCTTCCTCGTGGCCCACAGGGACGTGGGGAGGGAGCCCCACCCTCTTTCTGGGGCCGACCTGTTCCAAGGCCACCTGCCCGCCCCCGCAAGCCAAGATTCAGAGCTCCCTGGAAGAGGCTGTCGGCAGAGTGGGCGCGTAAGACCGCATCGTAGTCATGCAAGGGCCGCCCACTGGGGGGAGTCGCCGCCCACTGGGGGGAGTCGCGTCCCAGGTCCCAGCCGAATCACAAATCACTGCTGGGACAGGATGAGCCTCAGCCACGTGGCTTTGTCCCCGTGGGAGAGGCCACCTGCCCCGCTGGGCGCTGAGCACTCAGGGGAGGCTCTCGTGGTCTAGGGGGGTGATTTCATTTCCTTTGGACAGAGACCCGAAGTGGGACTGCTGGTTCACACGGCAGATCTAGGTTTAATTTCCCGAGGGCCCTCCATGCTGCTTCCCACGGCGGCTGAACCAGTGCGCACCCCTCCAGCGTGCAGAAGGCTCCCTTTTCTCGGCAGCCTCACCTTCGTCCCTTCCTGCATCTCCCTCTCTCTTTTCTTCATTTGTCACATTGGAAATAGAGGGGGGCGGGCGGCCTGCCAGCAAGGTCTCGGGCAGACACCGGGCGCACGCCCCAGACCAGCTGGCCCCTCTTCCGGGATCCTCGTTTTAAGCGAGTCAGACCAGGTGTCTGGTTCTGAGTCCGGCTGTGACCGGGTCCACAGCGGCGCCCATATGCACACCGATTACTGCCGGCCCTTCCGCCCCGGGGTTGGAGAGGGATGCGACAGAGATAGTAAGAGATCATCCAAGAGAGCCGTTTCCCCAGGAAGGAAGCTCCTTTGCTTGACTTGCTAAGCTTCGTTCACAGCCGCAGTCGGAAAGGAAGATTCACAATTTGGAAAATGTCGAGGGAAAATGCCCTGCCTGCTCCACGTGTCCAGTTTTTATTGGGAGTTTTTCCTACTTTCCTCTGCTGCTGCTCTGTAAGGCGCATCGTCAGGGAGAGACCGCCGTGCCGTGGTGCAGCCATTTTATTAGTGCTCCGCGTGTTTAAAGACTTGGTGGATATAAACGCTTTATGATAATATTTTAAAAACTGCGTTCTCAGCAGAAACAAGCATCTCGGGATCTGTGCTGTCTTTGCCTCTAACACTGTGGGTGACTTGTGACTACACGCAGTGTGCGGTCTTCACACGGTCTCTCCTGCTCCCTCTGTCCTCGGCCCCTGACACACTGGTCGAGGCGTAGACCCTCTTTTCCCCCATCAAAGGACCCGCCCCCCGTCCCAGCTCGCACCGCCCCTCGCCCGTGAGACCGCACAGAACCACAGCGATCCCTCTCTCCCTCCAAGTTTCCACTGCGCTTGCTCCTGCCCCACCATCGAGCTACCAGTTACAGATGTTACAATGTGACATCATTGTGCAAAACTACGTGGCTGGAATCGCTCTTGGTGCCGTAGTCACCCCTTGCACGGAAAGACTGTGTCTTGCGTCTTATGGAAATTTTTCTCCTGTCGTGGTGACAAAAAATGAATATGGTAAGTCTGCAATGAGTATTTATTAGTTGGCTTTCACCAAATTGCATCCAAACGAGCTCGGTGTCTTTTGGAAGGGCTCCAGGTGGAACACGTCAGAGGCTGCAAAACGGGACGCGCTGTTACTGGTGAGGGAGAAGTACCGGCGCTGGCGTTGCGTGGGCATGGGAGGGGGCGCAGACCCGGGCTCGGCCCTTGTGGGAGGGGGCGCCAAGGCCCAGGTCGCACGGCTCACGCATCAGGCTCACGCCTGCCCCCTCAGGAGCTCAGGACACCACCGTGCCGCCTCTCCCTGCCACCTGGCCCGCCCACAGCCGCCCGGAGCCCCCCAGCCCCCTGCTCCAGCCCCCTCGTCTCCTCGTGAGCCTCCAGACACACCACATTTTGCCCTTGGGGCCCCTGCCCGGCTGTGCCCCTGCCCGGGGTGCTGTTTGGCCTGGCCCGCAGAGCCGCTGTGCCTTGTCATCAGAGCCACCTCTTTAAAGAAGCCCACTCTGAGCAGCCAGGCTGTCATGCCACCTCTCCCAGGGTCCGCCTGGCGCCTGTTGCCACCTAATCTTTTCCTAGTTTATTCAGCTCCACCCCCACCCCTCCTGGGGCCCGGCCTGTCCGTGCGCACGGCACCCCAGCCCCTGCCCACAGCGGGGCGAATGTGCTTGCGGGACAAACGCGTGGTCTGGGAAGGAAGCTGAGCACGGAGCTGCAGGACGGGGCTTCGAGCTGGGAGAGGAAGTGAAACAGAGAAGTCCGCAAGGCCAGGGAGGGGCTCCTAGCCAGACTGGCCTTCCACCGGGCCTACAGGCGCCGCGACCGGGAAGCAGGCAGCGCGGATCGGGTCATTCTGCGTGCACGGCTCCCCCCCCCCCCGCAGAGCTCCCCTCGGCCTCTGGCCTCCATCGACAAAGGAGACAAAGACACAGCGAGGTGTGGACACGTCAGCAGGCCGCACAGCCAGGGGCCGGGCGGCCAGACTGAAAGCCCAGCTTCCCGCCCTGCCTGCTCCCTCCCGCCACTCCTCTGCCACCTGCTTCCATGCTCATTAGCTCGATCGAGGTGCAGGACACAGGACACAGGACACAGGAGGGACTCCCAACGCCGCCGGTCTTCGTGTCGGTCCCGGCCGATGCCCAGCGCGGGTCGGGGTCCCGCTCGGCATCCACGGGGCGCTGTCGTTCCACCGCTGGTTAACGATGGGAATTCTCCAGTCGAGTGGAAGGGCGGCCGAGGCCGGCGGCCTCCTCTTCCGTCTGGCACCCCTGCCTTGGCCTCCTCTTCCGTCTGGCACCCTTGCCTCGCCGTCCTGGGAGAGCGATGGTCGCGCAGCTCCGGGGCCCTGTCCCCAGGCTGCACGTGAGACGCGGGACGAGCTGCTCCTGCGCTTGCCCGGGCTGCCCGGGGCTGTGTCCACCCCGCACTCTGTGCCCGTGACGTCTGCGAGGTTTCGGGGTGTTCATTGCCCGGCTGTGCGTGGCGGCTCTTTGCAGAGGCTCGAGGGCCGTGGGCACTGTGGCATCCCGGGCGCAGGCACATCCCGAGAGCAGAGGCCGTGGAGGGTGACCGGGACGGCAGAGAGGGGGCATCCATGCCGGGGGTGTCGGGAGGCACACTGGAGAGGAGTTAGGGCAGGAGACCCCTTCTGGCTGCTCATCGACAGGTCCTTGTCCCCGCTGAACTCCACTTTCTCCATCTGTACAATGGCCAGTGTTGGCACCACACCCAGAGCTACCCGGGGGCCTTTAAAACATCCCCCCCCCACCTGAGGACATACTGGGCAAAGCCTGGACGACGGCATTTCTGAGGCTCCCTGTGTGGAGCCCCGTGAGGCCCAGGGTTCCTCCGACTCCACAGTTAGACAGACGCGTTTGTAAATTTTCTATCTGGAAAAATGACCAGGTTCCCCCAATAACTGATGTCTTCCAGTATGGGGGAAACATCCGTAAACTCATTTATTCAGCAAACGTTTGTGCGCAGGGCCCGTGCGGGGTCCGGTGTGGGGGAGGCCAAGGCGACAGCCGACGTCCACTCTGGGCCTCCACGCGCCCTGCTCCCTGCCCGCGCTTCGGGGCTGTCGCCCTGTCCCCCCCACCCCGGCCCCTGCAGCCTGGGCAGCAGGGGTGCTGTCCCCTCCTCGCCTGCCAGGGAGCAGGGAGTTCCAGGCTGGTCCTGCCCGGGCCGGGCGGAACCACTGTGCCAGCGGCCGCGGCGGCCTGAGCAACCCCCTGCTCCTCCTGACGTCTGCGGCTCAGCGTGAAAGACAAAGTTATCCCGGAAGAACCACAAACAACCCGCAGGCCGGCTGTCCATCTTCCCGAGCCCCGGGCCCTCCAGCTCCCCTGGGCTGAGGGTCACGGCACAGGGAGGCTGGCGCGAGGGGGGAGGGAGGGGAACTTGGGGGACAGCTGGCCTCTCGATGGGGAGACAGAGGGAGCGGGCTGTGCTCTGAGCAGCCTCCCCCCTTCAGGTCTGAACCCGTGTGGGGGAGAACCCCATTGTAGAGGGGGAGCCGGGCTCCCCGCAGAAGCCGCAGAGCCTCCTGCACCCACGGGGGGTGGGGTGCAGGACTGCAGCCCCACCCGGCTAGAAGCCCAGTGCCAGGAACGCATCAGACTTCCTGGCCGGGTGCCCTCCCCCCGCCCCCTCTTCCCGCCTCGGGGCCCACAGCTCGGCTTCACCGACAGAGGCCACGACGCTGCAAGGTGCTCAAAGTCCTGAACTTTCTTCCAGGGCCAGGCCAGACCCCCTCCCCCCTTCACCTGGGAAACCCCGAGACACCTGCGGGGAGCTCCATCCCTCTTCTGACCCAGGGGCTGGGGCGGAGCCCAGGGGTGCCCAGGGGACACCGAGGGAAGACAGGCCACACTGACCTCCCCAGTGGACATCGGTCCCTAAGATGCGCCCCTCCCCCCAGCATGGGGGACACGCAGTGACAGGCAGCTGAGGGTCCCCTCTGCCACTGCGCCCTGGGCTCAGCTCGGGGCCCGCCGGGGGCCGGGACCCTGACCTGTGGAGCGTTTGGGGGCGAACCTTAGTTTCCGGAAGTCAATTGCACAACCCTGCCCACCAGTCCCCAGGTATCCCCTGACAGCCCCGGACGGTTGCACCAGGCCTTGGGGGGGGAACATGCAAAATTAGACGCCAATCACCCTCGACGTCCTTAAAATTAAACTGCAGAGCCTGGTCTCAGGGGCTCACGCTGAACAACCGGATTGCAGAACAATTAGTGGCAGCTATGGGAAGGAAATACAGACGAAAATTGTCAACGGTAAGTGAGCATCATATAAACTGCCTACAATTTATAATAACAGCAGGTAACTCGGTAACTAATTTAACGTAACTCATGGAAAATAATCCTGGGAAAAGGGATATAGGTGTGGGAGAAGGAGGGACGCGTGGAGAAAGGGGTCACAGCCAAGGCTGGCAGCTCCGATGAGGTCATCCCCGCCCCTGCTCCCCGACGCTGGGGAGAAGAGCTGGGTGAGGCAGGGGGCTGTCGCCGAGGCCCCCACTGGAGGCAGAACGTGGAGCAGCAGGTGGAACCCGCCCAGTGCGGACAAGGGGAGTCACCAGTTGTGATGGCCACGGCAGTGGGTGTAGACAGAGGGAGAGCATTAGGGTGAGTGAGGGCGGGGGGAGGGCAAGGCTTCTTGGAACCGATGGGCGGAGCTGGACCCGTGAGGCAGGAGCCAAAAGGATTTCAGGGAAGAGAAAGAGCGGGACAGACATGGGGGCAGGAACGTGCCGAGGATGAGACAGGCCTGGCGCGGGGAGGTCCCATGGCTCGGCAATAGGGTGGGTCCTCAGAGGTGGACGGACGGCACGTCCAAGGTCATGGGAAGCCACACAACACACCTGGGTCTGCTGTAGGAAGATCGATCTCGTTCTGCACTCCAGTGCGGGTGGGCAGAGGCACGACCAGGAATGCCGCACCCTGAGCTAGTTGAGAATGCTACTGCTGCTGCTGCTGGTGACGATGCTGATGTAGATGGTGCTGATGCTGCGGGTGATGATGCTGATGTAGATGGTGCTGATGCTGCTGGTGATGATGCTGATGTAGATGGTGCTGATGCTGTGGGTGATGCTGACGCTGATGTAGGTGGTGCGGATGATGGTGCTGCTGCTGCTGATGCTGAGGATACTGAAATTGATGTTGATATTGTTGCTGCTGCTGACAATCACCTGAGAATGCTTGCTTACGTGTGTGTGTATGTTTAACACAGAAAACTCCCACCAATTCTTTCTCAGAGCCTGCTTATGTCTTTGGCTTTGGGTAAATTTCCAGTAAATATTGCAAGCTGCTTCCCCAGGCTGCCACAGGCTGGATGCAGGGAATCAGAATGGGGCAGAGGAGGCACATTCAGAACCGAGGCTGCAATAAGAAAGGAGGGAGCAGCCCAGGGACCCGAAAGGTCCCAGCCTGCTGTGTGCCAGGAGTCCTTTCCCGAATCAGAGGGCGGGCTTGGGCGGTGTCAGGACAATTGTCATTGCTAAGGCTCAAACTTAATCACCGCCATGTTTAAACAGGGTTAGAATTCTTGAGTCAGGAGTATGGTTATGGGCATCCATGTTCAAATGTCTTCCTCAGAGATGGCTAAAAGTCTTCCAGTTCTGTCTGAACATTTTTTAAGATTTTTTGGGGGGGACCTGGAAAACCACCTCTGTGAATCAGCTCAGCCTGCAATGATGCTGGAAAATAAAGGGTCTTTGAAAATGAGCTCGTGGGATGATGGTCCAGGATGAGTCTAAGGCTGGTCTGACCAATATGCCTGTTAGTGGAGGAGTCCAGGGCTGGGGTCCTTCCGGACCCCGTGAGGGACAGCTGGCCGGGGCAGCCCCAGGAAAACCCAGTTGCTGAGAACCCCTCTTCCCAGCCAGACTGACTCAGAAGGTCCACACTGGTTGGCTCTGGATTCCGTGTCGCTGGGTTAGGGTTACGTCTGCACCACGGCCCATGGCCCATCCCTGCTCCCTGCTTCTCCATCGTCACTCTGTGCGGTAGACTCGGGTCTTACACAGGTGAGCAGCAGCAAGCGCGACTCCCTTTCTCACTGAGAAGGCCCTGTGCTTTGCCATGGATTCTACCGATTCAGATGCTAATCTCTTCTGGAGACACTTGTCACATACGCGCCCAGAAGTAATGCTTAACCAGGTACCTGGCCCTCCTGTAATGCAGTCAAGTTGCCACATATATTATTTATCACACCCTTATCAAATCATCCATCCAACCATCCATTCATCCATCCGTCCGTCTGTCCATCTACCCACCATCCATCACCCATCCATTCATCTATCCACCATCCATCCACCCACCATCCATCCACCATCCATCCATCCATCCACCATCCATCCACCCACCATCCATCCACCATCCATCCATCCATCCATCCATCCATCCATCCATCCATCTAACAGCTTTTCCCTGAGCACCTGCTGTGTACCAGACATACCAGGCACTTGATATAAGCGATGGACATGACAGACCAGGGTCCAGGCTTCATGACACTTAGGAAAAATGTTAAAAATAAAGAAATGTGAGATAGTCATCTTACTGTTAGTGACAGTCATGCCCAGGAAGGTGACTTGACCAGCAGGAAGTAGGAGGCAGTGGAGCTGGAAAGAAAGCCCAAGTCCTGATGCCGTGCCTGGTGCTTTCAGCGGTCAGTGAGAACTCACCAGATCTAAGGCCCTGGGACGGGAGGAATTCTCTCTTCCTCCGGTGAGGGTCAGCCCTTTGTTCTAGGCAGACCTTTGGCTCATTGGATGAGGCCCGCCCACGCTACGGAGGGCAATCACTGACTTAAATGTAAACTTCACCCACCCTCACAGGCACACCCAGAATAATGTTTACCCAGTATCTGGGCACCCTATGGCCCAGTCAAGTTGACACTTAAAACTAACCATCGTATGCTCCCAGGAGCTGCATGCCTGCTGCACAGGAGCAGACCAGAGGGTCTGAGGGCCAGTGGTTAGGATGGAGGGGGTGTTGGGGAGCTGAGCCGTGGGAAGGAGCTGAGGAGATGTCGTGAAAGCCACACACTGTCTCATTCCCTCCCTGGTGGCTGACGCTGTGTCTGGGGAGGGAAGGGGCCCAGTGTTCTCTTCCGTACGGAGGGGGGTGTTTCAGAAGGCCCCCTTCAGTACGCGTGGGGCTACTTTCTATTGTTCATGAGTCAAGCTCTGCGGGGTCCCGTGTATTCCTTTCATGAAAGAAGATAAATGTTAGGTACCACGCAGAGAAGAGAAGCTGTGTTTGCAAATTTATAACGAGAATCTGCTCATCTAAAGATCAGACCTGCTAGCATTGTATTTTTTTTTTTTCTATTAAAGAACTGGAAAAAAGTTTGCTTCATGGTGACCCAATGTTGATTGGGTTATTAAGCCGCCCTAAATAAGAAGGCAGGAGGGCACTGCAAGAGACCACAATGTTCAGGCTGTAGGATTGCCACCTGTTGATGCCACCTGAGGCTCTGCTATGGCTTCGGGGGTCATCTGTCATTTTGTCCCAGACTGAATGATGGAGCTTTTTCAATGGCCTGGACAACTTGAGGAATGAGAATCTAAACCCCCGGGCAGAAGGCAGGAGCGCAGCCAGCCATAGCCAGCTGTGCCGGACACGGGGTCCCGTAGGCAGAGGGCCCAGGATAAGGAAGACCGCTGGGCTGGCCTTCGCCTCCGGTATCCTCCAAATGCCCACTCATTGTGGTCACAGCCACGTCAAGTTCAGAACAGCCCAGAGAAAGGAGGATTCCCTCATTTGGTGGGTCCTAGAGCATTTCGATATGAGCAACGGAAGGAGGACCCGGCTGATTGGAGGCGGGGCAAGGACAGTGAGCCTTGCCACGGCTGGCTTTAGCTCTCAGTCCCTGCCTGGCGGAGGGGGTTACAAGGCACTGGGCTGACAGCCCTGGGAGGTAAGAGGACATCGGAGATGTTAGTGGCCACAGTGGAGGTCTTCGTGGAGGCTGAAGTTCCGGGCCGGCAGCCTGGGGTGAGGAGCCCACGTGGCGAGCAGAGACAGCAGTGCCCGCGTCCGGCCCTCGCGTGGCTGAGCGTGTGCCCCTACAGCCCCCGCCAGGCCCGTCCGCTTCGGAGCCGGGGGGAGCAGCTGTTTCCTCCTGACCCCCAGCCCAACAGGCCGCTCCAGGAAGAATGGAGCGATTGGCTGTTCTGGGCTTGTGGACCCAGGAGAAGGCAAAGAGGGCCAGCCTGGCCCCGTCCTGGCCTGTCCCAGAGTCCCTCTGGGCCGGAGCGCCCCGAACACTGCCGGCCCCACCTGGCGAAGGCAGAGAAGTGCAAGGCGGCGCGGACCTGCACCGGGGCAGGGCTTGCTTCCCTGTCGTTTGTCCTTTATTCACTCACTGATTCTGTCTTTGCCTCTGTTGGTTAGACTATGATTTCTCTTAGATAATAAGTCCCCAAAGACACGACCCTGAATTAGATACAGTCAGACACCCGTGACAGTCAGCTGGACATCAACCCAATCTGACTGAGTTTTTCACTTCTGAATGGCCTCAGTTCGTTCACCTCATTTTTTGACAACTCGTCATTCATTTATGCATTTAATACATGTTAATTGAACATCTTTGCCCTTTGCTTGGTGTCGTGGTGATAAAAATGAGTCAAACATGGATCTGCCTTCTCCAAAAGGTCAATACGCGAATCACTTTAATACAAGATCAACGTTTGCAAATTATCTGACCACCTTGCAAGAAAAACCAATAGAATAAACAATCAGAAGGCTTAGAAATGTTGAGAGAGAGATACCTGCTTAAGTTAACAACCAACTGTGTTTCTTGACTCCAGAAATAATCACCTAGGAAATAGAATAAAATATTAAGATGTTATTCTCAATAATAACAAAAACTATGCAGTGCGTGGGAATCATCTAAGACTATGTGAAACTTCTTTGGTGAGCACTTAAAACTCTAGCAATGGCCCCAGAAGTTGATGTGAATAAGTAAGAAACAATCCCTGCTCCAAGATGAGATGACAATATCATAAAGAAGACATTTTTTCCCCTAAATTAAGCCATATATCTAATGTAAGCCCAACCACATTTGTAGTTGACTTTTTTTTTTTTTTTTGAGGAACTTGATAAACTTACTATGAAATTTATTTCGAATCTCTAAAGACTTTGAAAAAGAAGAATAAGAGGGAACTTGTCCTGCTAGATATCAGGACATTCTGTAAAGAGGTCGAGATAAACACGATAAGCTATTTTTGAAGGGGAAAAAGGACCAGAGAAGCAGAAGACAGGGTCAGAGAGCCTGCACACATGAGAGTATTCTGTACAGGAAACGTGGCACCTCCTTAAAGGAACAGAGGAGGGTGTAAATGGATACCCATGCAATACGGAGGTGGAGGACTCGTTCAATAAAATCCCAGGCACTGTAAGACAAAATAAACTACCGATAAATTTAGCGATATCGTGGTAAAGATTTATGTGCCGTGCTGATGAGGCAGAACATCTATGGCCTGAAATAAATAACTGAAAAATAAGTTATGCAAGGAAACGCTAACATTAACAAGAAAAAGTCAAGAACCCAAGCAGAAAAATGAGCAAAGAGTATGAAGAGGCAATTTACAGAAGAAGAAAACTTCAAAGACTCACGAAATAGGAGCTGTTTTAAACCCACTACTATTTAAAGAATTGCAAATTGAAAAAAAACGCAGTCACTTTACACCCATTAGACTTGCAAATATTTGAAGGCTGCATAATGCCATTTGTGCCTGGGGATGGCACACGCTTGCATTTCCAGGGAGCCTAGCCTGGTGAAATTTTCTAGTGCAAACCATCGGAATTTAATAAAATTAAGTATTTGAAAACCGAGAGCCCAGCAGCCCTGCTTCTCCACGTGACCCTAAAGAAACCCTCCCTGGGTCCTCTCTAATTGGAGGTGGGTCCTATGGCTGTACCCGCTGTGTCTCATCAAGGGCGTGCGTCCTGTCCCCACAGAGCTACACAAATGGACGCCTTGGAGACGGGAATTACAGTGTCCTGGGTCTCTGGACAGGCGTACTGGGGCGGGCCGTCCCTGCCAGGAGGGGCTGAGATGCGAGTGTGCGCGTGACTTCCGCGTCTGCGGTGATGCCCGACCCCCCGACCGTCTGCAGACCCGCCGCCTCTCCCCCTGCCTCTCTTCACATCTCGTGTCTGTCCTCCCACCCCCCCACCTGGCTCTTATGAGGACGCCTGTCATCGGACTTAGGGCCAAGCCTCAGTCCAGGAAGATCTCATCTCGAGATCCTTAGCTTAATCACATCTGTAAAGACTCTTCTTTCCAAATACAGTCATGTTTACCATTTCCAGGAGTCAGGACATGGGCATATGCTTTTGGGCTTCGCCGTTCACCCCACTACTTTGCATGTAATTTTTTTCTCTTCGCGTTTCAAGCTAGTACCCGGTTCTCAGCTGCATTGCACGCATGTGTGTGCAGATACGTTGTATGCTCTAAGGCGACATGGCTAGAAGAAACGAGGCCCCGTTTCTGGTCCCAGTATTACAACAGATTACGTGAAGACCTTGGACTGTGTGTTTAACTTCCTACGACACCCTCCTGAAAAACGGGGTCTCTAGCTTATACTTCCCCTGCATGAAGAACGCTTTCACCATTAGAACTCATTGGAATAGGCTAGTTTTAAAACCTTCTATGTGACCGGAACAGGGTCTGAACTCAGGACACAGCCTGGGACAGACCAAACCAAATTAAATGACAGGGTCCTCTCCCGCTCACGTATTGTGTAAATAATTGGCCTGGAGATTAGAAGTCAGAGCCTTTGCTTTCGTTTCCAACACTAACTTTCCAGGGTAAATTTTAGGGAGCTCCGTGCTGTTATTTACCGAAAGCAGCATCTAGCCACCGCTTGAAGGGGTGGGGGGAGGATGGGATCCGGGAGCACTCAGATCACAGAAGGGCAGAGGACAGAGGGGCAGCATGGCACGGAGCTGCCCATCGTTTCAGAAAGTCATTATGTTTTACAGAAAAGCAGCCCCATAAAATGTAGAAACTAGAGTCCAGTGAGAGGCAAACCCTCTAAGCAATGAGAATAAGAGCATAGGAATCGGGTGTGTGTGTGTAGATACACAGAATTTAGTATGAGTAAGGTGCACTCTCAAGTGCAAAGTGATCTGTATTATTGAAAAGGGGTAAAACTCTGAAAAGTTGTTGCTACAAATATTCCTTGGAGTCAGAGGTTTAAATGTGGTTTTAGGATCGACTTTAACATTTTTGGGACACGGGAAAGTAATCGACCATGTTGACGTAAAATCAGATTAGAATAATCGAGTACGTGTTAAAAGCTCGTTTGCACTCCACAAGCTTGGCAGAGTACGGGCCACTAACTCGCCCCACAGCATTGCTAGAGGGATATTGTAAGCAGATAGATCTTAAAGGTCTTTGAGAAATTAAAAACTCCGTAAATGTAGACAAAGCAAAAATAAGAGCAGTTCCCTATGGGAAAGTTTATTCACGTTGTTTAGGCTTACTGGATTGTATTTATCCTTCAGAATTATTTATTAGAAAACTTTTCATGACTCAAAAAAAAAAAAAACCTTTTAAAAAGCACCCTGGGATACGTTCAAACAACAAAAAGTTTTGTTTTCAACTATTCCCTGCACAGTTACACAGAATCCCCACAGGGGGCTGAACAGCTTGACTGAACTTCGTTTTTTGCAAACAGATCGTGTGTACCCATCTACCTCGATATCGCTACCATTTCCCTGTTTTTAAGTAAAAACGACTTGCTTCCGTGAACGTGGAGCATTTATTTTGGTATGGAAGGAAAACTCTTTGAGACAAACAGGTAAGCGACAGACGAAGTGGAACCCCCAGGCACCCGTTCTGGGAGTTTTGACCAGCCCCTGTCCTGCTGACGTCAGACGCAGAGCGATCGCATGTCTGCAAAGGACAGACACTTAATTTGCCACCAGGAGAGAAGCCGCAGGAGGAAGCAGTGCAGGCATTTACTGCGACCCAAGAGGATGCCCATGAAGGCCTACCCCACCCCCCAGTCCACTCTGTTTGTCTAGCCCCGTTTGACCTTGAAACGAAATCTTGCTTTCCTTTGCATCTACACTCTGTTCAAATACCTCTCGTGGTTATGCCTCCTTGGCCAGCACGCCTTTCCTGTTTCTTCTGGAATGAAGTTTACATTGCTTATTGCCTTCCCGGATGTCAGCCACGTTTATTTGTCCTTTCCAGTTCGTTGGCCACAGCCTGCGGGTCAGATGGACCCAGGGATTGAGTGATACTTAATACTATGTAAATTGGAGCCTGCCTGAATCAGAAAGGTAAGATCGCTTGTGGCATAAAGCGGAGGAATGGAGTGGTGATTGTTTTAATGTCTGCAGAGGGAAAAACAAGTGCTGATTGGGATCAACAGGGCTGAGGTCTCAGTCCCTCCCCGCAGCTCCCCGCAGCACCCGGGAGGGGGAGGTGCCTTTGCCCTACTCTCTTTTGACACACAGTGGGT
>CM053501.1:100195488-100219091 GCA_028627145.1 Eidolon dupreanum
AGGGAAAATGACTTTTGACAATCGAATCTCAGACTCAAAGATGGTTGCTTTTCAGTACAATTCTAGCTCTTTGGGATGGCAGGTAATATGGCTAGAATTATTCTGAGACCAAAAATGAAGATCAATTAAACGAAACTTATTATTAAGTACTTCATAAATGTCATCAACTAATTAAGTAGTATTCCACTTTCATTAGTGGCCCAGTTTGACAAGTGTAATAATTTAAAAACTACGTGTAGAGGCACTATCCCATCCATAATTGCATAATGTGTGAAAAATAAAAACGGTGTTCATTTTCCTAAGACCTTGAATAAGACAATTATGTGTAGATACCAGATCAGTGACATCAGGCTGGCTCCTGGCCAGTGATATTGAACACATTTTTTCCCTAATGTGTGTGTGTATGTGTGTGTGTGTGTGTGTGAACAGATATAATTGACGTATAGCATTATATTAGTTTCAGGTGTCCAACATAATGATTCAATACTGTATGTATTGTGGAGCGATCACCACAGTAAGTCTAGTGAACATTGTCACCATACATAGCTATAAATGCTTTTCCTGTGATGATTACATATACTTACTAGTTCCTAACTCATACCCTCTGTGCGTTAGTGGCCAACTGATAATGTGATAACCCCAAGTATGAATACGAGGCAAACAGAGATAAAAATTATCCAGAGGGTCTATTGTGTGACAGGTGCGCCTGTATTTTGGGAAATCTGAGGGCACCACGGTGCCCTGTCACTTCTCGGAACTCGCGTTCGCTGTCCCCTGGTCTGTTTGGGGTTGCCCTCGCCTGCGCCCATCCCTCCCACTGTGTGAGGTGGGGTGTCCAGCACGGAGGTTCTCGTGGCACTGAGGTGACACTGAGCTCCTGTGGGGCCCTTCTGGCCACGTCTGCCACCTCCTCCGTAGGTGACAGGGAGTCCACAGGTGCTTCGGAAGATAAGAGCGAGGCGGGCGGCGTGAGCCGGCGATCCTGGTGCAGGGCCTCGCTGGCCTCTCTGCCCACCACCTTCTCTTGCATCCGCTTTGGGGAAACCACACCAGAGCCGCGGGGAGCTTTGTGTCTCGGCGCTCACCGTGTGCGTGGCTTTCCCACGCTGGGTGGACCCCAGGGACCACACACACACAGGATACCAGCTTCAGCATGGGGCATTCACTCCCCGCATGATCGACAGGTCAGGGCGCCCAGCTGAGAGGCAGGTGTGCTGCAGCCGAAGGTCGTTTCAGGGAAGATCAAGTCCCCGTGAAAAGATGGGATTCAGGAAGGTTCAGAGCCGAAATCGCCTTAGAGATTTCGCACCAAACTCCTGTCGTAGAGAAGAAGACAGGAACCCTTTGAGATGAAGCAGACCGGGAAGGCACGGAGCTGGGCCTGGAGGCCAGGACCCCTGGGTCCCAGCCCTGGGGCTCTCCCGAGACACCAGTTGGCCTGTCTTTTCTGGAAGAGATGGGGACTGGTTCCCTCAGCCAGGGTGTGGGACCCAGCCTGCCGCGAGCTCAGGCCTGGCCACCAGCCCAGCTCTGTCGCTTGGGTGCCCGTGGAGGGGAATTTTGATGAACACAAGTAGCAACAGCAGCAACTAAAACGTCAGCAGTTCTCTGAGGCTTCTCTGCCTCGACGGGGCCGGAGGGGTCCTGGGTACCTCTTGCAGCCAGAAGCCCCCGAGCCACACGGAGCTGCGCCTGATGTTCTGGGCCCCTCTCCAGGAGTAAAACCCACCAGCCTGGCCACCAGCCAGAGCTCTCTTCTGCCACGGCCTCCTGCAGCCCGCCAAGCACCGAGTCTCTTCTAGGTTGGATTGTGACCCCAAAAGATACGCTGAAGTCCTAATCCGCAGGAACCAAGAACGTGTCTTATCTGGAAATAGGTCTTTGCAGATGTCATTAGTTAAGACGAGGTGATCCGAGCTCAGGGTGGGCCCAGCGCAGTACGGCCGGTGTCCTTGTAAGAAGAGAGAGAAACACAAGGTAGGACACCGAGTGCTGACAGAGGCAGAGCCTGGAGTGACGCGTGGACAAGCCAAGGACCATCGGGGACTGCCCCGACACGAGAAGCCGAAAGTGTGGACCAGGTTCTCCCCGAGCCCCCGGCCTCCAGGACGGGAGGGGGTGCGTTCTTGTCTGTTGAGCCCCCTGCCGTGCGGCCATTTGTTCACGCCGTCCCAGCAGTCGGAGACGCGGTCGCTGGACGGCACAGCACCACAGCTCTGTCCGCGTGGCTCGGTGAGGCCGCCCGCCCTCTGCGAGGCTTCTCGGTCACCCCGTCCCCTCGCGTCCCGGAGCTGGGCTCGCCCCGTCCCCTCGCGTCCCCGCTTCAGGCCCCCGTTCTGCAGGGCCCCCCGTTCTGCAGGGCCCCCCGGGAGAGGGTCTCGCAGCTCCGTGCCCTGTTTCTGTATCAGAGCTGCAGCTTCCCAGTCAGGCCTGCTCATGGCGGCCCGGTTTCGATGCCCCGGGAGGACCCCACCACCCCTCTGTCCCTCCAGGGAGCGGAGTCCTCCCGTCTCCACCCACCTGCCCTGGGCCTAGACGTTTGCGCCCTGTCATGGGCGCCTTTGCCTCTGGAGTGGTTGACAGGTGGCCTCGCCAGGGACTGCTCCCCAGTGCCTGTGCGTGCTGAAAGTCCGGTTGACCCCGCCAGGCGATCGCAAACCAGAAGTGGGGAGAGGGTGCAGGCCACGGGAGCATCGGCTTGTTACAGAATAAATACCGCACTTCCGGTGAGTCTCATGAAGATAAAACAGGGAGCTTTATGGCTAGCGTTTTGTTTTTTTTTTTTATTCTTTTGGATGATACTGGTTATAACTCAAGGGAAAATAAATGAGTGCTACTTACTTGTGCTTACACGAGCAGCTTCTACGAAAATGTTACACAGGCAATCGCTCCAACATTGTCCTGTCCGCTGGCTGGAAAGCCGGCTGAAATGGTTTAAAGCTAACACTGATGAGTTTAGGAAATAAAATAAAATAAAACAGCCGCTTCATTTTAGTAATCAGATTTCCATTAGAGTCAGATCAATTACGATGAATACTACATAAAATATCCCTTAGCATTCATATGTAGCCTACATTATTTTGTTTACAGCGATGCAGGTAACGTTTTGGGTGGAATAACCGTTTGGCATATATTTTGAGGTGATTTCTGCAGTTTGTGGAGGGACAGGTGCTAGATTAAGGAAAGTGAGCAGCTTATATTTTCCCAGAAATTCAGGGGTTTCATTTTAAGTCTCATTTCCATATTTTGTGGTGCCTATTTCTCCAGAGTAAGAACAGAGTTAACGTGGAGGGCTTGGGCCTGTCTTCTGATAGTGCAGGAGAAGCCTGTGGATCGGTTGTTCGTTCATTCGTTCGTTCGTTCGTTCGTTCGTTCATTCATTCATTCATTCATTCATTCATCTGACAAGCAGTAATAAGAATAAACACAGGGGTGCGGTGCAGACAGCTCCCAGCGGTGACCTTGCCCCGCCCTGTGGAATGACGCAGCATGTTCGAAGGTGCGAGGCACAGTGAGAGACCACAGCCACTGTGCACACGTCCTGATGTCATTCGGAACCACGGTGGGGAAGCGAACATGGGTGGCCGGGAGCTGAAGAATGGCAGCAGGGGGCACCTGGACCCTGGTCACACACAGCTCCGCTTTCCTAGAGGTCACCCAGGAAAAAGGGCCGGGGCCCAAGTGGTGGGTCACAGGAGTGCGGAAGGACTTCGTGCAGGCTCTTTCTGGTATGACATCAGAAGTGTCACCTAATTGATTAAAATCAAATTCTATAAAGCACAGAGAGAGGGCATAGAAAGAGGCGGTTCCGTTTCACAGATGCGAAACCACAGTCGTTGTAAGTCTTAGGCTCAGTTTGGTTGGAAGTTTTGTGTAGAGTGTCTCTCCACTCGTCCTTCATCCCTCTCTCCCTCCACCCTCCACCGTCCCTCTCTCCACCCATCCCTTCCCATACTTACTGGGAAATTAGCCAAAACACTTAGAGGGTTTGCATGTATCTCCTGTGGCTGAAGGAAAAACAAAATCACTCAGGGCCCTGGTGTGTCCGCCCGCAGAACGGGCAGTGTCCGTTCGGGAGGCCGACGGAGTTCAAGTTCCTGGTGGCGTTTCCTCTCTCTGTGTCCAGCCTGATCCTTTTTATTCATCTGCAGGGGCCTCAGATCCTTCAGAAGTGTGTTTTTGGGTGAAACTGATAAGTGTTAACATATATGCAGTTCAGAGTGGCCAACAGGTCTACAAGGTCACGGCCCCGTCTGTGGATTTGAACATCGAACAAATGGTCTAAACCAAAGGCGTTAAAGATGCCCGCCAGGCCTGTCCGCTTCGGAAGTCGCCCCCACCAGGCCTGTCCACTTTGGAAGTTGCCCCATGTCCTCCCTGACGCACCATCTTAACCCTGGGTGTTCGACTCTTTCAGAGCGTGGGATTCGGGGTTCAGGCCGCCTTGAGCTCTGTCCTGGTCCCGGCACGTCACACGCAGAGCCAGGTGTGCTGGTGGACATGTGGGCTCCCCATGGAGCCCCGTTTGCTCCTGATGGCCACATCCGCCGTCCTTAGAGCGAGTCCCTTCCTGTGTGTGACAATGCCTCCTTCCTGGCTCTCCAGGGCTCAGGGCATCACTCACCTCTTTCTGGATTCTCTCCTGGAGGACCCACCTCCTACACGGCTTCACCCCACCCCCACCTCGCAGCCACGCCCGGTCTTCCTTCTCCACTGGCCAGTGGGGGTCCTCCCTGAGGCCACGAGAGACGTCACACTCAGCAGAGCTGAGGGACGCTCACCTCCCTCTGCCTGGAGCCAGCCGTCCAGGACGGTGAGGCCACCCCTGTCCCCTGCCTCGCTCTTTGGGACCACGCCAGCCAGGGCATCCTGTTCTTGCATTCTTGCCAGGGCTTTTTTTTATCTGTGACTTGGCGATGTCCCCAGGCCCCAGTGCCAGCCCAGGGCTCTCTGGGCTGCCCTGGACACAGTGCTCCCTCCATCCTGCAAAGGGTCCGTGCAGTCCCTGGCGAATGGTCACAGCACACCTCTGCTCTGAGCCCAGAAAGCCTGTCTTCTTCCAGCCCTGGGGCACGAGCCCTGTCACTAACGGTCACGTGGTGCTTGAGATGCCCCCAGCACTTTTGAAATGGTTCGCAGATCTCAACTTATTTAATCCTCAGAATAACTGCTATGGACTAAATGTTTGTGTCCTCTTCGAATCTAACCCTCATCTTGGACGTGATAGATTTGGGAAGTGGGGACTTGGGAGGTTGATCGGAGTTAGGTGAGCTCATGAGGGCGGGGTCCCCATGAAGGGATCGGTGGCCTTACAGAGAGGTGGAGGGGCCAGCGCTTTGTCTCCGGCCACGGAGGATGCGGTCGGTCGGAGGCAGCTGCCGAGAAGCTGGGGTGGGGGTGGGGCCACATCCCCCAGCTTCTTGCGCTTGGACCCCCAGCCCCAGCGCGGCGAGGGGTAAATGCTGCAGCACACAGTGCATGGCATTTTTGTTACGGCAGCCCAAACCGACTGAGGCAACCCCCTAACAAGGAAAGTTATCACTACGCCCATTTACAAATGGGAAACCGAGGCCCAGAGAGGTGAAGTAACTTGTCCAGGTCACGAAGAGAGCCCCCTCGAACCTGGTTTCAAACAATCAGGCGCCTGGAGCCCTCGGCTGTCACTCACGTTCCTTCTCCCTGTCACTCAGCCGAGCAGCCTGGGACACTCCCAGCCCGTCCGAACTGTCCATCCCTGCGTCTCTGCTCTGACCAGGCTCACGCTCCCTCCTGTCCACACCCCACCCCCAGCACTGCGCCCCCTGCTCCCATCACACCTTGCTTGTCTTGTGAGTCACCTTCTCCGAGGGCTGTGTTTGGAAGAGGCGGTGAGCGTATGAAGGCAGGGCGCATTCATCATTTGTGTTCACAGCTCCAAACCATACCAATAATAGCCTATGTGGATTATCAGGGGAAAAAATTGCTTCAGGCCGACTATGCCGAAGGAGGAAGTGAGGTGCTGGTTGCATGAGCAAAATGGAGTGGAAAATGAAGACAATTATATAGATAATTCAAAAAGCAAAAACGCTTTTTCGGAGGAGATGTTTATTACGTGGGTTTGTCGGACGAGAGGTAGAAAACCGGAACCACGCAGACGGTGGCCCGAGTGTCCCAGTCCCCTAGGAGCGGGTCAGAGGGAGCGGCAGGCAGGGCTCTCTGTGCGCCCCACTCGCTGGGGGCCCGGCTCTCTGGGGACCCGCCGGCATGCCCGCGCTCCGGTCCCTCCCTGGCCTGAGCCGGCCGAGCGCTGGGGCAGGGGCTCGGGCTGCGTGTCGCCCTCCGGTTCCGCGTGCTGCCCGTCTGTCTCCACCTCTGACCGCTGCGCTTCGGCGTTCACTTTATACGATGTTTTTCTCTCACCAGCTCTTACGAGTGTCATCTCGTCCATGAGGCCGCGAAGCCCGTGAAGCGAGGTCCGACTCCTGCTTTCTCGCCTGAACCACGCACCCGCTGGACCCCACAGTGGCGGTCAGTGCCCGGGAAGACGTGGCATTGAAGGATGGGGGCTGTGAGTCGCCGCAGGCCCAGTGTCCTCACCTGGCTGCCCGCTGCTGTGACCTGTGGAGCTTCCGCTGCAGGGGATCCGGGTTTGTCCCCAGCATCGGCATCGTACTAAGAGCCTCAGGCGATCCCACTGGGGTCGTGAGCTCCTGTGGTGGTTGTACGTACACCTGTCTGTGGGGTGTGGCTGTGGCCACCTGGCCCCTCCGTCTCACTGGAGGGGACGACGACAGCCCCCTTTCCATGACGACGAAGCTGACGGAGCCTCATCGCGACGCCTCCTTGGGGCCCGGTGGTCCTGGCCTGCCGCAGGAGCAGCGGCATCTTATGGCGACCAGCGCTTTCTGGTACATTTTAATAAAACAACTCTTTGGGTTGGTCCATGTTCTGGAAGAGAGAGTTATCAGAAAGTTCCAGCATTGATTGACTTTGAAGTGTTACAGCCAAAGAAAGAAGATGAATTTTTTTTTTTGAATCAAACTTTAAAAAGATTTTTTTTTTTTTTTTAAAGCAGCAATTCACAAGATGACCAGCCTTGTGAGAGACGGGAAAATAGAAAAAAACCCTGCAGCGCGTCAATCCTGGGCCGACTGTCTGGCACACGGCCACCGTGGGATATTTTGAGAGCGACGCTGGTCTTGGAGATGCTATCAAATTATGATGATGGCCTTTGTCCAACACTAGCACCTCCATTTGGGTGTTAAGCAGAGGCCCCGGGAGGGGCAGGCCTCGTGGCCGGCGGGAGCTCGCGGAGTTTGAGACTCTGTTCTGACTCCCCCCGGCTGGCCAGCCTCGTCGGAAGCACAAGCGTCAACGGCTGGTGAGTCAGCATCTGAGGACGGATTGGGCTAAATTTGGAGATTTTGACTCAGCCATCCGTGAAACTCAGCAGTTTTCTCCTGAAGCTTTATGCGACCTTTGGGTTTCATTCAAGTTCAAACACCAAAGGCAAAGGGAGAGTGGATGAATTGCAAACTCTCGAGCGAAGACTGTGCAATCGAGATTCTGCAATCAACTCATCTGCGGCAGAACTGGAACGGGTCACGTTTGCCTCGGTTTCCCTGCCCTGTAACGGAGGCAGGAGGGAGAGGGAGCAGACAAGGGTCAGGGAGGGGCGGTGCATGGGGGGCACACACAGACCCCGTCAGAGCCCACTCCCGGCGGCCGGCTCCTCGCCCTCGGCAGGGCTCAGAAGCCCCGTCACTGGGTCCGCTGACACGTCCCTGTAAATCTCCAGCTGAGAATCCGAGCAAGTGTTTGGTTGACACTAAGTGCTTTCTGCTCACGGCACAATTATGTATTTCCGAGTCACACTCAACAGCACCCTTCGGAGGTGAAAATGGGTTAGATCGAACCGCTGAAGCGTACCTGCTTCCCCGATCACCCTTTTAATGTACTGGTGCTTCCTGACATCAGGGGGAAATGCGAACTTAGCTGTGTGCTTTTATGTCTCCGGTCTGGGACTCATTCGGGCTGCCGATACTCATAAACAGGGGAACAGCAGAAGGACATAAAATATTCATACCGTATCCGCATAAAGTGCAGTAAGCATGCGTTAGGCTGTCGGGAGGCATGCTGCATCGTCGGATACGAGCGGGGTTCTTCATTGTCCCAGGGTCCGGGGGCCTGCCTGACGATGCTCGCATCCGCGAGCCGGCTTCGGAACGTTTTGGCCGCCATGCTTAGTGTCAGGGCCTTCTCCCTGGGTTCTTCTGCTACGAAGGATTTCTCCTTCTTCTTGTTGTTATTTTAATTCTAGAAAAACGGTGTGTCCATCGCAAACAATTGAAGTCATATATAAAGAAGTGAATAACAGAAAAAAGAAACTGTTATAGATTTACCCCGTTCATAATTAATAGTCATCTCTCCAGATATCTTTATGTATATATATAATATATATGCATACAATAATTATTATTATATTTAATTTTGCTATATCATACAAAGGGCATTATTTTACAATTTTGAATCATGCATTTTACAATGTTGAATAATGCATATTCGACAGTTTTCCATGAATGTATATTGTTGTTTTGCAGAAAAATTATGTTATGGAAAGATAAGCTAAAAATATGTCATGGAAATTCTATTTGTTGGGTGGCATTCATGTATTATTGAAATATTAATGTATTATTCAAAATGTACTATTGAATTGTACACTTGAGAGTACATAATTTTATTAACCAATGTCACTCCAATAAGTTTAATAAAAAATAAAGTTTACGTATTTGTTTGGAGAGATGATATTTAAAGAATAAAATATGATATAAAAGTATTCATAAACCAAATATCCAGCTAAAATCTCCCTCCCCAAAATGCCCATGTTTCTTATCTTGTCGAAGATGACTTTGTCTTGATAAAAAAAAAAAAGAGAGAGAGAACTCTGGCTTTATTGGGAAAGGTTGCCTTGGCAGTGTTCACAGTGGGACTTATTTTTTAGGGTGACCCAGATGTGATTTTAAGGGGAGCCGCCCCCCCCCGGCTGAATGACAATGATGAGGTGACCCCTGTCAGTGACCGTCATCCTTTGTAATTCCACTTTTTTTTTCCTTAGCTCTTTAAAACCTCAGGGAGAACTAGTTTTAACTCTCAATGCACTTTCTTTTTGAATAAATGTGTATTAAAAAATTTCAGGGAACAAAATGTTTGACAGTGGTTGGATCGCATATAAAGGATTTAAAACTTTACTTGGGATGTTGAATTCCAGATGGAAATGCATTGATTTTCCTGCCTCGCCAAGGAATATGAAGTCGTGCCTAACCCTCCATCAAGCAGCTGGAACTCCCCTTTTTAAGTGTGTTCTGAGATGAATCCTCACCCCGCTTTGTCAGCCCCCAAGTTGGTAAACGGAACCATTGTCTACACAGGTGGTTAAGCCGAGCATCTGGGAGGTGTTCTCGTGGAAGGTGGCTTCTGCCACGGAAACCAGCATCCCGCAACCTCTGCAGCTTACAATTACGAACACTCCCCTCTCACGGCCAGCGGCTGGAAGAAGCTTTCTGGCTCTGCTGCTCAGTGGGGGTCTGCGTGTCTTGTCATCCAGGACCCAGGTGGCCGAGCCGTCCCTCCCTGGGATGTGCTTTGCTCACGGGGCTGGTGGAAGTTGAGGGAGGACAGAAGAAACAAGCGGTGCCTCCTCTATCCTGGGCTGGATAAGGCTCACGGTCACGTCTGTGCACAGCCCATCGGGTGGAGGAAGTCACGTGACCGAGTCCAAAGCCAATGGACACGTGCTCTCCCCTCGGGCGGCCACACTCACGGTGAGACGGAGTAGCTGGTGAAAATGGTTCGGCTGGCCACAGCTCTTCCCTGGTCCCTCATGTGGTGTCGCCTGCCCCTCCAGAACATGCCCCAGCCTGCTCTGCCCTCGCGTTTCCACCTGCCACCACCCTCCAGGACAGGCCACCATCTCTGTCCTCTGGGAGAGACTCTCTGTGCCTCCACTGCCCCCCTGGCCTCCAGGTCCACTGCGTGGCCGAGTGATCTAAAAACACAGTGAAAAGCGGAACAGGCTGTCACTGCCTTGCCCAACGCCACCTCTGGCTTCTCCTTACCCTTAGAATGAGACCCGTTCTCTTGCCCTTGGCCGTGGAGCTGGTGGGGTCTGCTCCTGCCAGTCTCCTGGTCGTCTGGGCGGCGCCCCTCCCACCCTCCCGGCCCCCCTCTTCCGCGTCCTTCCAGCATTCAGCGTGTTCTTGCTTTCGGGGCCTCACACCAGCTCCTCCGCAGCAGCCCCTTCCTCCTGCCCTTTCAAAAATAAAACTCACCTTTACTGGAGGCTTCCCTTGCGTGTCAGTCTACAGTGTCCTCAGCTGGGCCCTGGGGACCCTCTTTCTTCCTCCTTGGGTGTTCATCGTCTCTCTCCTCCCTGCTCCCAGGGTGCCCACTCCGAGGTGCTGGGCCCTGGGAACCCCCAGTGCCTACATGATTTCCTCCACTCCACGGGGACACGGGGACTATGGCTGAGTGGACTTCAGTTTCCTGATGGAGTTCATGGCACGACGTTTTCTCCAATTATTAGGACAGTTAAAAAATGCGCTATTTTAGGTGAACGTGTAGGTAGGGCGTGGGATATTGGTCCAGTAGTTGATACGGTCTGGAGTTTCAAGCCGGGTCAAGTGACGGGGTGAGAAATAAACTCATGAGGAGGAAACATGTAGCACCTTCACTCCCGGGGGGCTGTGGGGGGGGGCGGGGGGTGGGGGACAGAGCACGCGGGAGGCGACCCAGGGAGCCCGGGGCCCCGTGCTGCCTCCTTCCCACTGCATCCCAGGCTATGTCGTTTTATTCCATTTAGCTTAATCCCGAGAGCCTTGTGAAGTACGCATTATACTGATCATGAAGGAAGGAGCTGAGTGTGAGAGATTATATATAGCTGGTGTCTGGCCCAACACAGAAGTTCAGTGAATGCTGGCCCCCTCCGAAAACCAGGCCAAGTTCTGCCGCCTTATAAAAACGTGACGTGTTAAAATTCTAAAACCTTACAACCAGAAATAAAACGGGGTAGTTCTGAAATTATAAAAACGCTTCTCTGCAGAGGGATTCACCACAGGGAATCTGTAATTACAGTGTTTTAAGGTGGTGCTAGGGGAAGAAGCCGTGGAGACGTGGCTTTCAGTCATAGCTCTGTGGCCCGGGACTGAGGGTTGGCTTCCCGCATCACATGATGCAGGTGACGCAGCTGTCACCCTGTGCTGCACCTCAGAGAGGCCGACGCGGCAGCTCCTGTCTGGCGTTCTATATGCCAGTCCTGAAGCTCTGGGGGAGATCGCCCGGGACAGCTCGGTTACCCCGCCCTGGATCCGGCTGGCTCCCAGCCCTTCCCACAGGGGTCATACGGATTTAAAGCCACTTAGTGATGATCGAAAAGAAAACTAAATGTTTACAGATATTAGAACTTTTTTTTTTTTTTTTTTGCTAAGAACGGGTAAGCTAATTGATAGTAATTAGCAATTTCTGTCTCGGGTTCAAAAAATTCTTAATCTCTCCCTCAGGCCCGACGCACATCAACAAACTAACCCACGCTTTTCGTTTGCGACGGATGAGCCGACGTCGTGCGGCACGCACCACAACTCTGCAGACGTGGCGGCACACACTTTAGAAACCGGATGATGGGTTTTCGGGGGGGTTGGGGGAGCTGCCCAGGTCGCACAGCTTCCCAGAGGCCGCCCACGCAGGTCCTGGGCCTCAGACCACGGTGCTTCTGTTCCCCATGATGACACTCCGAGGCCAGCTCTGCATCACTTTCCTGCGGCTGCTCTAGCAAATCACCCCAAATTTAATAGTTTAACAGCACACATTGATTACCTTGCAGTTCAGGAGGGCAGAAGCCCGACGCGGACGTCACAGGCTGGGTCCTTTCTGGACGCTCCGGGGGGACAGTCTGTTTCTTGCCTGTCCCAGCTTCTAGGAGCCACACGCATTCCTTGGCTCACGGCCCCTTCCTCCATCATCAGAGCCCACAAGCCACTTCCTGTCATCACACCTTCCTCTTATGCTTTAAGGACCCTCGTGATCACGCGGAGGCCACTCAAGTGATCCCTATTTCAAGGCCAGCTGGGAAGCAGCATTAGTTCCATCTGCCGCCTCAGCCCCCCTTTGCTGTGTAGCCTGATTCGTAAGTGGATCAGGGTGTGAACGATTCAGGGGCCACCCTCCTGCTGACCATACGCATTCCTGTGGGAGCTGAGTCAGAGAGGTGGGAGCCGCAGCTGGGCGCCTCCTGACAGGCTTCTGGTCCCTTGCCGCCCCACCTTCCGAAAGGGGAGGCTTTGAAGAAAGCTCGCGTTTGCCGAGTGCCGGCGTGAAGCCCTCGGAGCCTGTCCTCACATCTTATTTGAATTTCACCGAAATAGAAAAAGTAAACGTGTGAGACATTTTCTATTCATTTTCAAAGCACTTTCTTAAAAGTGCCTTCTGACAACTGTCATTAAAAGGAAATAGACACAGTATGAAAAAACCTGAAATCTCATAATATAAAAATGACTTCATTTCCTCTGCTTTACCACTGGTTTAAAAGGAAAAAATAAAATAAAATAACAAGCTCTTTTTCTGCTTTGAGCTGGTGTGATCTTTGACTTTATATGACTTACGTCCCCGCTGGCCCTAATGCTTAGTATATACAGTGCCTAATGGAGTCAACAATAAAAGCACAGAACACACTGCCAAAGTCCACAGATTTTGGTTCAAAAACCTCACTGCAGCAGGAAAACTTACGCGCCAGCTTTAGTTCAGGGCGGCTAATTCTTTGCTTTGTTTTTGGGAATAGTTTCTCTCTCTCTCTCTCTCTCTCTCTCTCTCTCTCTCTCTCTCTCTCTCTCCTCCAAAGCTCTGAAAACCATAAATCACGATTCAGACCTTTCTGTACAGAGCAGCTCAGCCCTTCGGAAAAGCCCACTTTGTCTCAGGCTCTCCCTGGCCTACCTTTCCTCGCCCTCCCTTTACTCACCTCTCTGCATCCCATCACCGGAGGTATTTCCCACCAGGCGGAGGGCCCACCTGGACGGGGGTCGAGATGACGGATGTGGAGGATGGGGGACGGGCTCCAGCACAACGTTCAAGTTGGGGGTCCCCCACTGAATTCCACCCAGAAGCCTGGATTTCAGTACCTCTGGGTCCGTTTTTAATCTCTACGTTTACTGTATGCATTTATAAGCAACATTTGGGCGAATGTTCGCAGCAGGCTGCTCGAGGCGACGCCCTGCTCCACTGGAAGGAAGGCTGAGAACCCCTGGTGGAGGCGACGAGCGCAGAGGCGCAGGTGCGGTCCGTGCCGGGCGGGGTTGGAGACCCCGCGCCTCGCCCTTCTCTGTGGTCCCGGCGTCTCCTGCCCTTTGCAGCGCAACGGCCTTGGGGAGCAGCTATCGAGGTGCTAGCTGCTGAGGACCCCGAGAGAGAGCAGAGCTGCAAAGAGCACCGTGGCTGCTCCCCAGAAACTGGATGAGGCGGAGGGCAGAGGGAGGGACCGCTGTGAGGATGGCGATGAGCCTTGTGGCTGAGTCTGCGAAGCCCGCGCAGGAGAACGAGGCGGGGCAGGAGCGCCGTTTCCCCTTGGGGGAGGTGGGGTCCTGCCTCGGTCTCCATCGGGCCGGCCTCAAGGAGCGAGGCGGGGACGTTCCACACGCGGGGGAAGCGGGTTCAGAGTCAGCGCTGGTGTGCGTGCGAGCATCCACGGGCGTGTTCTCGTGCGCTTGTGCACGCGTCTGCACGCCTGGACGCCTGCATGAGTGTGTACGTGTGTGTGTACGTGTGTGTGTGTGTGTGTATGCACGCGTGTGTGGCCTCTTTGTGAAGCAAAAGCAAAGAGCCGGGTGAGGGGAGACAAGAGCTGAGCTGACACCCTGGTAGGAGCTTGTGAGTCTGGAAATGAGGGGTGGGGGAGGTGGAGGAGGCTGAGTCACCCCCCTCCCCAAACTGCTTTGTGACCGCTCATTTACCCGCTTAATGACTGTCTGTTGAGTTTCCACTCGGTACTGCTCAGACCCTGTAGCAGGGTGCGTGCAAAAATCTTTAGGGACAGCGCTTGCGACAGTGTGGGCAGGCGCAGTGCTGACCCGTGGCGTGGGCTGAGCCTGGTGTGCAGCCGGACAGACGCTGGGAGTGAGGAAGTGCAGAAAGCAAGCTTCCAGCCTTCCCCCTCTCCCGGCCCCATTCTGTTGAACTGTCCCTTCTCCCTGGTGGACCCCGCGGCTCCTACCTCCCTGCATTTGCAGACTCCCAGCTCGACCTTGAGCAGCAAGGTCACGGGCTCCCCACAGCACAGGTCTGTGTACCTGCGCACACAGGTCTGTGTACCTGCGCGCACACGTGCATGAGCTCGTACACTTCTGTGCTCCAGGAGCAGTTCATATTTTTGAAAGAATGAATGAGCGAAGAATAAAGGAAATTCTGATTGAAAGAAAGTGAAACCTCCCTTCCCCGGGGGCCTGTGGAAATGTGTGTGTGTGACTCAGAGTCCAGGTGGTCGAAGGCCGTCACGTGATCCTGTGATAACCACACCAGTTCGTTGCTAAATGTAATCACTGCAAAGTCACAGGTAGATGAAAATGCCGATAACGCTCAAAATCAGTCATCGAATGTTTCCTTAACCAATGAGCCACAGAATTTCGAGTGTGGCTTGTCTGGAACTGTGCAGTGTCCCTAGTTCTGGGGCGTCCTTGTCATCTCACAGTTTACTTCATTCTAGCTTATTCGTTTTCTGTTAATTTATTTTTTCCGTAAGAAGTAGTTAAAAAGGTTAAGCTATGGTGAAGAGCTCCGAGACAACAGAACTCTTAGTGAAACATTAGATGGGAGATCAAGGAGTCCAGAAGATTCGAAGGAAACCCTTTTGCCCGAGAAGGACAGGGACCTTGGAGAGAACAGGAGAGAGCCGCGTGTCACACGGCAGAGGCCTCAGGGCTGGTCAGATGGGGCTGAGGCTGTGAGTGATCGATCATATGCAGGATGCAAAGAAGAGCCGTCGCGGGACATGTGTCTCAGCTGTGAGTCCTGCCGCCACCTGTGCCACACGCGATTCTCTCTCCTTCTTACTTTTCTAAAGAAAAAACTATTTTCTGCGGGTGTGGTGTCCCCTTGATGACCCGGCCACAGGGACAGGTTTCTGGGAAGACGTGTATCTGTCTTCTGAGACAAAAATCTAGGCTCCTTTTGCTAATATATGAGCATGGTCTGCTTAAATGCGGTACCTGGGGTGAGTGGCATTTTAAATTATGTTCAAAATAGCTTTTAAAGAAGAAATAAATACACGAACGAACAGCGTCACGAATGAGCAGCTGAGAAAGCTTGGAAACAAAGTCCTCAGCACTCCTTCCCCTGAGAGACGGAGTCGGGACCCCTGGCCCTTGAGTCCCCGTTGATCGGGCAGCAGAGCACGGAGGGCCGACTGTCCAGTTTCTCAGCCCAAGCTAAGGAACTGGTCACTTCTCCTTCCTGCCTCTTGGGACCCTTAGTCTGGAACCCCAGCCACCATGCTGTAAGGAAGCCCAAGCCACTCTGTGGAGACGCCCACCGTGTGTGGACCCCGGCTTGCCAGCTCCGTGCTGTGCCATCTCGAAGTGGATCCAGTAGAGCCATGGCGGGTGACTCCCTGTGCAGCAGGGCCGAGCCCTCCCTGCTGGGCTCTCGCAGCGAAAGAGTGAACAAAATAAATACGTGTTGTTGTCTGAAGCCACTGAGCTTTGGGGCCTTTCGCTCTGCAGTAGTAGATAACTGAATCTGATTCGTGAATAAGTATTATGATATCGAATGATGTAAGCCACAGTTTTCCCCAGCTCTTCTGACACTGGAGTGAAGATTTTGTGGCCTTGGTAGTCAGATGCAATCCAGGGTTAGAACCCCAGGCTCCTTGTCTGTAAAATAAATAGTGTCTGTCTCACGCTTACGTTTGAGGGTGAAGTTAGATATGCAGAGTGGCTAGGGGTGCTCTTGGCGGCGAGCACGCCTCGGCACAGGCTGTTTCCTCTCTCCTTCCCCAAACCTACCTCCAGCCTGCAGGAGGTGATGGAGTTTTGGGGAGGAGGGTTTGTTTTCAGAAGTGACCTAGATAGATGAGAATTTGGCGACAGTCACTGTTTCAGACAAGAGAAAAAGGGACACCTCAAGTTCAAGAATGAGGCAGAAATGGTCTTTCCTACAGTTGAGGCTTTTTTTCCCCCAACAAAAGAGAACAAGAATAAAAAACTTTTAGAGAAGCAGCCCAGAGGAATAAAAATGCGCTTTCCAAACAAAGCTAAATGAATTTCTAAGAGGGGCCGGTCTTACGACAAAACGCAGGTTTTAAGTCCCTTGTTGGCGAACATTTGTTTTCTAAAGGGGCTTCATGAGAAGGAACAGTGGGCCCCCCTCCTCCTGTCTGGGCTGCTGGAGGCTCATCCTATGCCTGGTGGTGAATGGTCTGAACTGTGATCACGCTTGTCCCTATCGGGCTGTGTCCCAAACCTCGGCTGCGATGGGTGGAACACTCTGGGAATCAGACGCCTGATAACGAAAAATCTATGAGCCTGTGACCTTCTGAGCTGGAAGGGTCGCTCGTCTGCTGGTAGTCCTTAGTGCAGAACAGGTCTTAGTGCCTGTCCACTCTCGGCTCGTCTTCCCTCCTCCTCAGCCATTGGCAAGGCGTGGAATATTTCATGGGTCCCCTCGAAGCACCTGGACATTCACCCATCATTGCATGTCCTCCGAGCCACTAGGCTGGATAATAAACTATAAAACTTGATTTCTATTTTGTTTCATCCAAAGGCTGGAACCTACACTTGAACTTGAACCCCAGTGCAGAGCCTTGACTCTTGGCAGCCCAATAGGGGCCAGTGAGTGGACATGGATGGGGGATGATTTGAATGCAGTACAATGACTAACACTTAGGACTGTCCGTCAGTGGTGGCTCATGTGGGGGTCAATGAGCAAGGGGCGAGAACCCTGCCTTTGGGGTCACCACACAATGACTTCCGGTTTTTTTGTTCTGGAAATTACAGATGAGCTTTGATAGGCTCTGAGGCAGCTCCAGGGCCTGACCCAATGCTGCTTCAGCCTTGCTTCTCTCCTCCTCCTCACTCCCACGCTCCTTTCTGGGCGAACCCTCCGTCGGTGGCTTGCTGCTGGACCCGGGGATGCTGCAGCCTGCCCTGCCCAATTCCCTCTGTCCAGATCAGATGGAAGAGATGCCTGCTAGAAACATGAATCGAATCTGGCAATATGATATGAGTTATCGAATTGTTTGGATGGATTGCTGGCCTAATGCAGTCACACCTGGCGGCCACGGCCTCAGCTTTGCCTGGCTGCTAATTAGCTTCGGGCTAGTCACAGAGCCCCCTCCTGCTGTAGGGGCTGCTCCTTGGCCCCGAGGACTGCCACCTCCCACGCCCCTGGCACATGTTACATGTGAGGCAGGGCGGGGGCACGCTGGCACAAAGCCCTTCTCTTTCTCCTGCTGAGCTGTGGGCGGCTTGTTTGTCCTGTAATCATGCTCCTAGCACATCAAAGCATCTCAGATCTCAGACATCAACCAACTGCAGCCAAAGGGCAGCAGTTGTCCCTAGAAAAGTGTCAAGACTGTGAAAAACATGAGTTAGCCTGTCAGTTTCCTTGAGGCTGGTAGAAGACATAATGCTCTTGGCTCAGAGACAGAGGAGTTCATTGAAAGCAGCACAGCAGTTCTTCTTGCCTCCATGCCTCAAGGGATGGAGCAGGTGGGGCCATTTGGATGCCTGTGCACACAGTGGGTGTGTTCAACTTAAGGTAACTTGAGCTTAAAGGACCTGAATCTTCTGATAACGAGCAGTAAGTATGTTTGCCCTTTGCTATTTGTATAGAAGATTTCTCAACCTAGTCACCAGGACCTGTTGGGACAAATAACCCTTCACTGTTGTGGGTGATCCTGTGCATTACAGGATGTTTGGCAGCATATTTGTCCTCTATACACCAGATGCCGTTAGCATCCCTGCCCCAGTCATGGCAAGCGACAATATCTCCAGACGTTGCCAAATCGCCCTTGGTTGAGAATCCCTGTTCCGTAGTATATATGAAGACACACTCACTATTCAAACACCCTTGAGAAGAATGGGCACCCTTAAAGCAAAGGGCAGTCAGTGCTTCTGCTCACAAGGCGAGTGGCGGAGCTGTCCACCACCGCGGTGCTGAAGTTGCATGGACGGAGAGGATGTTGTGTGTTATTCATCCCAAGGATCCACTTACTAGGCGAGTGTCATACGGCAAAGGGGCTGTTTTTAACATTATAAGACATAGTTTTATAGTACAATGGAAAGCTCTACGAGGACATAAGCTATTATCTATTTTGTTTACGGTTGTATCTCCAGTGCCTGATACATAGAAGAAAACAATAACTTTTTGTTGAACAAATAAATATAAAACAGGTGCATGAGCTCATATCATCCTAACATAAATAATGAGGCTTTTCTATATGTTTCTAAAAAGAAGTCTCCTGCAACACTTTGTCCTCTCCAATTCTTTGTCACCTGCTTATCTTTCTTCCTTGAGAAAAAAAAAAAAAAAGCAGTGAAAGGTGGGCCACAGGTTCTCCTCCCTGTGTGAGGGCAACTGCTCTACCCCATCCCCACCGGCAGGGCTAGTGCTGACTCTGACAAGACAGCCTTTTCCCAGGGCCAGTGACCTTGGCTCCTGAGGCAATGAGATATAGGACAAAAAGGGGTCATTAAAAAGGCCTCAGCTAGGGCAGTGAGGGCCACTTTCTTTACACACTTGAGTGATAAGGATTTGGATGCTCACCTTGCTATTTAATTTTATGCCTCAATTTTGTAATAATCAGACTCTGTAAAGTTGAATCAGAACATGAGTGGGAGTGACTTTGCCTCGTTTTTAATCTTTGCTACTCTTCCTCCCTTGGGTCGTAGTTGGAGATCTTTCAGATCTCTGGCCAGTGGGATAGAAGTGCGTTCTTTTCCAAGAGAGGCATTTGTGCAAGCTTAAAGGAGTTCATTGAATTAGTAAGTGGGATACGCTTTCTTCCAAGTAATAAAAGCCACAGCTTCTTTAAAAGGAATGAAGTTGTAGCGCACATGACATTCAAGCTTAAGGTCTGCCAGCACAGGTGCCCTGTTCCATTGATTCAAGGCTCCTGGAGGGCCTTCGTCAGCCAGGAGACAAATGAGCCTTCCTGGCTCGCACACGCACACATCAGCTCTTCACCAGTGGGGGTCGGAAGTCAGGGATTTCATTACTGTAATGCGTTAAGGGCCAAGGCAAAAAAAATCCAATTTGCTACTGCCTCAGTGACTTTGTGTTTTAATCAAATGGATAAGAAAGAATCGTTAACTGATGCTCAGACTGATTAAAATTCCAGTGAGAAGGAAAAGAAATGAGATTGTGACACAGCCTTAGAAGGTCACTCGTTCCCCGGCCGTCCCGAGCTTACAAAGTCTCACACTGTTGATTGTTTCCAATTTGTCTACTGAGCACCTTCCCACCCCCAGGACTCAGGGTGGGAGGGCTGAGCGCCATCCCCACACTCAGCGGCCCCCGCCCCAAAGGATGGTGCCTACACTTCCCGGAATGATCCGGCGAGCAGATTGTATAAATGTCCTTCTACGCACTGATAAAAAAAGCTCCCATTTTCCTGCACCCTTGAATCTTCATTTAAAATCACAGGAACTTTTAAAAATGTGGCGACAGTAGTGATTACCTGTGTATTTGCAGGTCATCAGAGGCGTGGCAGGAAGCAGCAAACACATTTGAAAGCACTCTGAAAGCTATGAAGTGCTTTCAGATTTAGAGAGCCTGGTATTATTGCTATTATTATTTTCATCTCTATCATTACTATGATTACTGCTGGTGCTACTATAAAGTTAAGATTGCACAAACTTTTCCACATGGCTTGTCTGCTTGACAGGCAGAAATCAGAGGGGCACTTGATGAGCGAAAACCTTTTCCAAGGCAGAATTTCCCTGCCTGATCTACGGGTCGCTGTCTCTTGATGCATCCCCAAGGCCTCGGGAGAATTCATCCAGGGGAGCAGATGGAGTCCTGAGCAGTGAACTCTACATGGAGGCAAGACAGACACCCGTGCCTTAGAGCAGGCTGGTATCCTTCATTCATTCACTGTTCATTCATTTATTCACGTCTTCCTTCCTCATCACTTCCATAGTGAGTGCCTACTAAGTTTCAGGGACTCTTCTTCCTGATGCCTGCAGGGACAAGTAGGGTAAGCCATTCTTCTGCATGGTGAGGACCCCCAGGGGCTGGCAGGATCGGCTGCACTTAACAGGGTGCAGTGCCAGGACCCTTGCCCAGGCTGGGCAGAGAGGGCCGACCTATGCAGACGTGGGGAGGGCAGACCTGCTTTAGCTGAATAAAGATCTGGACTCAGGGCTCTGGGGGGCCAGTGTGGGAAAGGATGGGCGGGTGATTTCCTGGGCTCCATTTCCTGGCATCAGAGAAGTGGCCTGTCCAGCTTAGTGGCATGATTTCAATAAAGACAAAAATGGGCTTTTATGTTTGCCTGTTTCGATATCATCTGGAACATCTGTGAAATTACCGCTGAACCTTCCCTGATGTCCCTGGGTCTGCAGTCCTTCTTGGCTCAGAGGCTTTAGCTTAAACCCAAGCCAGGGCTGTGATCTCGCTGAGGCGACCCCGCGGCAGGTAAAGCGGCACTTCCTCTCGGAGTCCCCGTCCCAGAATCTCTGCCTTTCTCAGGGAGTCAACACGGTTCTTGTATTTTGAAGTTTGATTTAAATAACCAATGCTTGCATCATCATTTTGCTAGTTAAAAAAAATTTCTGCCCGATCCCATCTGATCTCAGAAGCTAAGCAGGGTCAGGCCTGGTTAGTACTTGGATGGGAGACCACCTAGGAAGACCAGGTGCTGTAGGCATAAAAAATAAAAAAAATAAGGGCTTGTAAGCTGACAAAGTCCTTGTAATCTGTGAGGTCAACCAAGGGTTGCCTCGCCTAAAAAAAAAAGAAAATTCTATTCCTAATTGAAGCCTTAATTTTTTTAAAATAGCTTAAGAACATCAAAGAAACGTTCACTGTAAAAACCATCTGGTGAGGACTGCGGCAGTAGCAGAGAGGGATAGAGCGCCCCGTGCCCAAGCTGCGGCGGCGGCTGCCTGGCTTCCAGCAGCCAGGAGTGACCTAGGGCCGGCCCTTCTGGGCCGGGAGTGATGAATTCGGTTGCTGCAAGGAGGCGGCTGAGCAAGTGGGAAACAGAAAGCTGTCCCAGCCAGAAGGGACATTCTGTCGTGTCCTCGTCCCAGTGCGGGCTGTCTATGGCTTCCGGACTGAGCAAGTCTTATGCTAAGGGGGAACCAGCTCCCGGCTCCCGGCAGAGACGTGCTGCAAGAGAAAGGCAGATGCGCCGGCCCATGAAGCTGTAAATGGTGGAGACCTTTGGCATTGCTAAAATGTGGTTGATCCTTTTATTAATTTGTTTCTTATTATAAAAGTAGTTCAAACGCATGGCGAAATGTCTCCTAAGAGTAATAATTGAAGACAGGAGACACCCACGTCGTGCCTACTAAGTGTCAGGCTTCAGTGTCCTTGCCTCGTGGACGCTAGGCTAGCGCGGGTGATTCTTGTGGTGCCCGGATGAGGTGAAGCCCCGCTCACGCCTGCGGGGCCACAGCGCCCTGCGCATGCCCAAGGTCACACGGTGCCCCGCGGTGCCACTCCTCAGAAACAACGTCTTTGGACAGCAGCTTAAACCAGAACATCGCACACTTGCACAAGCACATGCATCACACACACACGGTTTGTGCAACTTGCACTTGCTCACCTAAAAATATGCCTGGGATAGCTTTTCATGCCAACACATAGGGCGTTTCCTACCCTTTTCAAGAGTTTTATGGTCTCCCACTGTACAGATGTTCCAAAGCTTATTTAATGGTTGCATATTTTGCTTGTTTCCAGTTTGTGTCTTTTCATTTTATTGGAAAAAATACTAAAGCGATCTATTTCTTTGTAAACCTTGAAAACGTCTCCAAAAATTCCTAAAGGTAAAATGCCCAGGTCAAAAGGTACATGATTTTAATAGTTTAATAGATATTGCTAAGAAGTCCTTAGATAGTTTGCAAAAGTTTATACTTCTACCTGCTTGCCTATTTCTCCATACTCTGATTGACACATGGTGCATTTTGTCAAACAAAGATATCATTGTTTTATTTTTTTCCCATTTTTCTGTGATGCCCAGGTCTCCACATTAATCTCAAATACTAAAGCATCTGAATCACCAGATGAAGGAAACTCCTGGCCTGGCGGGACCTCCTGCAGAGTACAGTGACCTGTGTACGCGATTGTTCCAGCCCTGAATTTGATCCGGATACTTCGAGGCTGTGATTCAGCCATTTGACAGAACCCCGTTCCTGCAGGATGAGTTGGGGAGTTTATTCAACCTTCAAGACACCTCCTGTTTCTTTGAACATGCTGTCAGAATGGAATGGCGTCTCTGGGGCTTCCTGGCACGGTTGTGACTGGGGAGGAGCTGAGAAGAGGGATGGATGGCCCTTGGCCCTCCACCATCGGGAGGCGGGGAGAGACCCTGATCGGTGCGCATCTTCTTCTCGTTTGAAGCCTGAGAGCAGTGTGGCAGCTGCCTCAAGGAGAAGCCACCCTGCTCTTGTCCCTGCGGCCACGTGGCCGGGGTGGACTGGCCTTTCTTTGGGCCAGGTATTCAGTCTCCCAAGAAACCGCCCAGGATCAAACAGGTGGACTCGCATTAGCCAAGCCGGGGAGACTGATGCATGAAGCCAGTGGGCTGATTTGCTTAACTTGCCGTGAAAACACTGGTGCAGCTGGCACAGTGCACGGGTGGTTCGAAGTTGGTGAGACCAGCTCACTTTCTGTCTACAGGTGGGGAGAGGCAAAGCTGGCCGAGCCAAGTGGTTTAAGGGTTCCAGGCTTAGCACCCAGTTTACAGTGGGGATCCCATCACCCCGGGGGAGGGAGGCCAACCAACCTGGCTGATGTGACCAGCTTGTCTCTGTGTCTCTTTCCCTCTGCCCTTTCTCATACCTCCCTCTGGTTGGTGTGCTGTGGTCCTGCCCATGTCTGCCCACATCTGCCCACATCTGCCCACATCTGCCGACTGGGCTCCAGCAGGCTCCTGGCCTGTGGGCTTCTGTTCTTCCAGGGGATTCCAGGCTCTCTGCTCTGTTCATTACAGGTTTGCATAAGGATGATTTAATTTTCAATTAAAAAAAGAAGTGGTTCACGCACACCATTTTTTTTTTCTTCTGAATTGTGTATCGTACAAAGCGAATTTGCTCACCGTGCTGTCTCTACTCAGTGTTGCCTGGGACATAGCTAGAGGGTGGCCTGAGTGACCCCACGGTCCCCATTGCTGTGACTTGCAGTGACCTGATAGGCTGTTTCACATCTGTGGCCTTTTCCGTCCACGGCAGGAATGAAACGGCAGTTTACTTTCCCAGGAACGCATTCGCGAGGCTCCACTAGGCTTTTGATTTTTTTTAAGTTCAGTGTTTCTCTCCTTAAATCATTTGCACCAGCCCTGAAAACACTTTAACGAGCACATGCCTTTTCTTATAGAATTTTTTTTTCGATTTACCAAAAATCAATTACATCCCCCCGCC